>JAHBCN010020468.1:0-15164 GCA_019359885.1 Listronotus oregonensis
AAACAAAAAATTTATACAAATAGGGGTTCCGAAGGGCCCTTTTCTTTTTGGGGTACAGGGTGTTCACCATAGAGCTGACATGGCTTAAAAAGTAAAGGGAAAAAATTTTTTAAAAATTAAAAAACCTAGTTTATTTTTTGGGAAAACAAAATTTTAAAAACAATAATTTTATTAAAAATTAAAAAATACATTTTTTAATTATACATTTTGTTTTTTTTTTTTTTAAATTTAAAATAAAATCAATGGTCGTATTTTTAAATCCAAAAATCTAAAAGGTTTCTAAAATCAATTTTTTAAAGGGTATCCCTTTTTTTGAGAAAAAAAAAACAAAAAATTTTTTAATTTACAAAAATGTTAACAGGGCCGTACCAAAAAGGTGATTGTTCAAAATAGTAAAAGACTTTAGGGGCCCCCAAAAAAAAAAAACCGTAATAAGATTAATTGGGGTCCGTCATCCCAAAAAAAACCCGGATCCCAAAATTTTATTTCCAATATTTACATTATCATAGTTTTTATTTAAAAAATAAAAAAATTTAAAATTTAAAATTTTAAACCACCCTGTTTTTTCGAAAAATTTTGGGAAAACCCATAATTTGTATAGTTTAGGTTTATTTTTAAACCCGACACTACCGGGAAGTTTGACTTTCCCCCTTGAATAAACCCTTATAATGGATTTTAAAATTTATAGGAAATCATTTTGTCCAATGTTTTTAAATATCGGGCCATTTTGTAAAAAAGTAGGGGGAGTTTTTACTTTTTTTAATTCTAAAAAAAAAAATTAAAAAAAGGATTTTTTAAAAATTTTTTAAGAAAAAAAAAAAACAATGTTATACTTTTAAAAAAAAAACAAATTAAAAAAAAATTTTTAGAAAAAATTTTTTATTTTTAAAATTTAAAAAAGGGGTTGCCCGGGGTTTTTTAAAATTTTCCCCCGAAAAATTAAAAAAAAAAAGGGTTAAAAAAAATACTAAAAAGTTTTTAAAAAAAAAGAAAAAAATTTTTTTTTCCCTTTGGAGATTTTTGGTCAAAAAAGGGGGCCCCAATGAAATAAAGTTTTTTGACAAAATTTTTTTAAACCCCCCAAAAAAAATTTTTCCCAATTTTTTTATTTTAAGGGGAATATAATACCAAAAAAAAAGGACTTTTTAAATTACTTTTAAAAAAAGGTCGTAAATTACTCACAGCGGGGGGGAACTAGCTGTAACTCATGAGCCTTTTTTACGCCCATATTGATAAGTTTGGACGTTTTTTTGTAAAAAAAAGTTTTTTTATTCATGTAAAAACCCTAACCTTTTTGAAAAACTTCATTTTTTTTAAAAATGAAAACCCCAAAAAGGGTTTTGGGGGGTTTAAAAAAAAAAAAAGTAATTTTTTCCAAAACAAAATTTAATTTTAAAAATTTTTTAAAAAAAAATTTTTTATTAAAGATTTCTTAAGAGGGATAAAGGGGCTCGGGGGAAGTCGATACACTTGGGAAAAGGGGGAAAAATTTTAAAAAAAACCCCGTTTCATATTCAACCCAAAAAAAACAGAGATTTAAAGGTAAAAAAAAAGGTAATTTTTTTAAAAAAAAGGGGTTTTTGGGAAATTTTGATTTTTTATAAACCCGGGGTTTTTTTCCCCCAAATTTTTTTTTTATCTGAGAGTTTTTCCCCCCTTTTTCCCGGGGAAAACCCTGTAAATTAGGTCTAAAGTTTTCAAACAAAAATTTAAAAATAAAAGGGTTAATATTTTTGATTTTTTTAAAGTTTTGGCTAATAAGTTTTTGGCCGAAATATAAATTTAAAAAAACCCAAAAAAAACTCAGAAATGTTTTTTAAAAATAAATTTTTTTTGAAAGGGGGCCCTTTAACAATTTTTTTTTTTTTGGCACTGTTTTTAAGAAAACTATTTAATAAAAAACCCATTTTTTTTAAATAGGAAATTTAAAAAAAATTGTATCGGGTTTTGGGGCGCCAAACAGGCGTCGATATCACGTGCGCGTTTTGTTTAAACTGACCGCCGGTCAGCCAAGGAAAGTTCCTTTTACCGGAATATTTTTTTGGCGATTATTGCAATTTAGAAAAAATTTGAAAAATTTTTTATGGGCAATTTTATTATACAGGAAAAAAATTTTTTTTTTTTTAATTTTTAAAAATTTTTTTAAAAAAAATAAAAATTTTTTAAAAAAAAAATTTTCCCTTTTGGGGGTTTTTTTTTGTAAAATTTATATTTTTTTCGTCAAACCCCCAAATTTTTTTAAAAATTTTTCATGTGTTTTAAAAAACCCTAGCCACTTAAAAATTTTTACTCAACAAATTTTCCTTTTAAATTTTTTAAAAAAACTCTAAAAATTAAGGAAAATGCAGATTTCTTTTTTCGAAATTTCTACTTTTAACCCCAAAAAAAAAACCCCCAAAGGGGTTTTTTTTTTGGGGTTGCTAAACTGCAAAATGAAACATATAAGATCGACACGATGGGCCAAAAAACAAGAGATACTGGCCCCTTTTTTTTTGAAAAAAATTTTTTTTGGGGTTTTTGGGGTCCTAAATTTAAAAAAGTGTTATCTAAGCAGGAGAAAAAAAGGGGGGTTTTTTTTATAAACAAAGAAAACTTGTCTTAATTTTTAAAATTTTTTGAAAATAATGTCCCGTCTTTTGTAAATTTTTAAAAATATTATTTATTTTATATACAGGGGGTCCTTTTCGTCCTCCGGCGAATTAAATTTTTCGGAAAAAAATTTTAATTTAAAATTTAAAAAATTTGGGAAAATTTTTTTCAAAAATTCCCAATTCCGCCCTAGAGGGCGAAAACCAAGAACAAAATTAAAAAAAAAGAATTATTTAAAAAAAAAGCCCTATTAACCCCTTTTTTCGTTGGGGGGTTTTTTTTCAAAATAGGGAAAAAAAAAAAAACTTTTTTTTTTTTGGCATTTTTTTCAACCCTTTAAATATAGGGGAAAGGGGGAAAAAGCAAAAAATATTTGAAAAAAATTTAATAACTTTTTTTTGGTTTAAAAATTTGGGAACTAGGTTCGTTTAAAAGAAAAATTTTACCAGGGCTTAAGATAAAATATTGGTATAATAATTTTATTATTTTGTTTTATCCCCAGAGACGGGATTTGTGTAAAAATTAAAAAATTTTTTGTCTTTTTTTTTTTTAAATTTAAATACAATGGTATTATTTTTATAAGCTAAAAAAAATTAAAAAATTTTAAAAACCATTTTGATCCCTTAATTGGTTCCGAGTTATTAAAAACCTGCATTATTTGTATCCTTCCCTTTAAAAAAAACCCCAAGGGGGCCGGGCCCCAAAAAATTTCAGAAAAGAGACGTCAAAAAATGACAAGTGCAGTTTGTCAAACCTTTTAATTTTAAATTTAGTTCTTGTTTAACGCAGTTTATCGTTTTTTTTTTGTGATGTAGTCTATCGTTATTAAGTAATTTTAAATTATGTCTCATTCCACCACCAGGCATACGATTAGCTAAACCCGTTTTTTTTTAAAAATTTTTTAAAAAACCCCCTTTTTGGGGGAAATATGCCATAAGGTATTACGAAAGGGGGGATTTTAATAAAAAAGTTTTTATGTTTGACAAACCGTTTAAGGGGGAAAGGGGAAAAGTATCCTATTCCAGCACAATGAAGATCCGATTAGAAAGCCCTTTTAAAAAGTTTTAAAATAAAATTTCGCTATTATTATCCACGCCCCGGGGTTTTTTTAAAGGAAGCTGTTATTAAATTGATAATAAACAAATAATAAGGTTTTTTTAAAAATATTTAATATTCGCAGAAAACAAATGGTTTTTGTTGTATGGACCCCGATTAAAAGCCGCTTGTTTATCTGACAGCAAAAAATAAAAAGGGGAAGAGAAGGGTTTTTCGGCAATAACTCAAGAACTAATTAAGATATCAAAAAAGGTTTTTTCCCCGTTTTTTTTTTTTTCTTTTTTAAAAAAATTTTTTAAATTTTTTAAAAATTTCAAAATTTATAACTTTGACCAAAAACAGTCTTGGGGATAAAAAAAAAAAAATAAATTTATTATACCAATTTCCCTTCCCTGGTAAAAGTTTTTTAAATAAACCTAGTTCATCAAAAACGGTTAACCAACAGTTTTCAAGTTTTTTCAAATGTATTTCGCTTTCCCCCCTTTATTTTTTACAGGTTAGGGGAAAAAACCCCAAAAAAAAAAATTTTTTATTTTACATAGTTTGTAAAAAAAAACCAAAAAAAATAAAAATTTTTAAATAATTTTTTTAATTTTTTTTTTATTATTTAAAAATTTTTTTTTAAAACTTGGAAAAATAATTTCTTTTTTAAAAACCCCCAAAAAAATTTTATTTTTAAATATTTTTTTATTAATTTAATTTAAAATGACATCCTTCCATTCACTCTTATTTTAGATTTGTATTTCTTTGGCAAGAAATAAAAGATAGACTCAGTTTAAAAGTTATCAGATTAAGTAAAAAAAATCTATGGTATTATGGAAAAAGTAATATTACCACGATCACTTACTAAAATTCTTTCTTCGTCTTCTTCTATCCTTTGTAAAACAATTACTATTGCTATTCAAGTTATAATAGTTTAATAAGTAGAAAGGAAAGTACTAATAAAATTATATGTTTTGTAACACGCCTTCACGGTGGGACATAAAAGATTAAAACATAATTTATTTAAAGTCCAATGAATTAAGCAATCAATAGGAAGTCATAGAAAAAAACCCCCTCAAAGATGGACAAGAAACTTCCTTTAATTTTTTATAATATTATTACGTATAAGTAAGAGAAGTCGAATTTGCGTAACTTTTTTTTTTTTGAAAAAAAATTCTAATTGCATTTTAAAGAAACCAGGTTATAATAATAGTTACTGAGAAAATCTAACAAAACATAGTAGTCTGACGTCTTAGTAACTTGACTATCTAAACCTAAACAGAATGTTGTTTTTTTATTAACAAAAGGTTTTAAAATCCAACACTTTGGAAAGAGGATTTTTTTTAAAAATTATTATGAAATGGCTGATAAAAAAAAACCGGGGAAAAAACAAATGCCCTTAATAGCCCAGAAAGCTTCTTTCAGTTTACTTTCACTGAAATCTAAGAAAATATATAAGAAAGCGTATATGTCCTGCGACTGAAAAAACTTCAAAAGATTTAAAGAAATTGACGAAAACTTAACGCTGACCTATTTTTACAAAAGGGTAGACTATTTTATATGGATAAAGTATTGTACATAGGTAATAATTTTGTCATTTGTTTTAGGCAAAAGTCTTTAAAGCTTCTAGTTTATGGACCACATATTGTATTTTTAATATTTGTCACATGTCAAATTGTTTAAAATAAACTTTTTTCTGCCCTGCACCGCAACACCAGATATTTAAAAATCCTACCTTAAGATTGTAGCCAGTGTACCCTATCGCTTTCTATTTAAAACGCTATAAATTTAAAATCATTTTTTCAAAACTACAAGGCTTGGTTCTCACTACTTCTTTTAGTTCTCTATAGTTTAAATCGTAGATTAACACGACAATGCAAAAGTGGTTCCTAGCAGAGTATACACAATTATTTTAAGCTGTTAATAGACACCTTATTATTTTATTTTATTTATGTACTAAGCGAATTATTTCCTATTTAAAAAAAGTAATAAAAATTTTTAATTTTTTAGGTATAAAGATTTTTAGTGGTCTAAATACTTTTTTTGTATTTCTTACGTCAAGTATTATAAGTGGATCAATACTTTTCCAACCCAAATAAAGGTGAATGTACGTTAGCGTTGCTGAAAACTCATCGAAGGTCAACGTAATTAAGCTCTGGACATTAGAAACACGCCATTCTTAGATCTAAGACCGACTGAAACCTGAAGGAGTTTAGGAGTGCCGCAGTCTATACAAACTATATTATTTGAGGAATTTAAATATTATTATTTAATTTTTAAAACATATAACTTTACATAAAAAAAGAACTAAAGGTATGTTTATGTATAATACTGTTTGGACCATCTGTGTCTAGTAAGATTACATTTGCGTATGTAGATCCATTGATCCGTTACTTTTTTTTACTACCACGTGAATGGTAACGACGATACACTGAGTAAAATACAATGGCCCTTCCTTAATCTTGTTGAAACGTCATTAGAGTAAATAGTCTTTCATCCTCTCTTTAAAAATTAAGGGTAGTACAGCCCGACCTTAGGTATTAAGATGCAGTAGGGAAATATTTTCATTTTTTTTAATAACTAACTTAAAATACGTTACTGGCTATTCCTCTGCAGGTATACTGTTAAAAAAAAGAAAGGCATATCATACTTTTATAAATTTTAAAAAGGGTATTCATTGTCTAACAAATTATGAAGCCAGTTTTAAAAAACAACATGAACTAATACTGACAAGCACGCATCAAAAGTCCATCACCCTGCGCATAATACCCATCTTTTCCAAGAAACAACGAAGACACAGCTCCAACAACTCCATCTCTCCATCAAGCTGGAGGGTGCTATGTTTTACTAGTATGACATGTTTTTAAGCCTGGCTCAAATAATATTTTACGATTCTTCTACTGGTACACTAACCAAAACTTCGTGTATCAATTAACCAATTAAGTTAATGGAAGTTTAAGATTTTAGTTTTATTGATTACATAATATTGTTGTAAAAGACATTGGAAAACATAAATATCTATCTCAAATTTCATGCGTCTATATTTACTCACATTTATAAAATAAAATATATTTTTTTTAAACCTTTATTTCCTTATAATTTAAAAGTTACGAAGTTTAGGATGTTAATAGGAACTTTTTTGTATTTCTATCCAAAGAGTCCGTGTCTAAAATTTTTCGTTATAAATTATCCTTTATATTATTTTAATTACGATACCTAAAAAGTAAACTAAGTTCGAGTTTGAAGAAATAACTCCATTTGCTTATATTTCATTCTGTTTAGCTTGTACCTTTCCTAAGGAAAGACCAGGTTTCTTTTTAGACGAGCCTTAACACGCAACCCCGTTCCGGCCTCACCGTCCAGCAACTTAGAAAATTATTTATTTTAGGGTGAAAATTCTGGCGTGACCGGAGTTTGACGTCCACCGGTTCGTTTTAGATCTGTTTAATTTATATTTTATAAGTGATATAGACGTTAAATATTAACGCAAAAAGTTATTGAAATTCAAATGGGTCGCTTAAATAATATTGACATTATTAAAAAGCGTAATAGAGTCTCTTAAATAATATTTTTCTATGAGCGTGCGTATTTATCTACTTTCGTGCTTGTATTTTAGTTTGGAAAGTGTCACTTTTCCGCGCTAGTGCAGGAAAGTATAACTATCTATATTTAGACCTAATACTGTATCGAATTGGCTTAATAATAAATTGGATCACTTCTTAATAACAATACCTAACAATTTGGATGCTTTTTATATTTAATCTACCCTGTCATATTTTTTTAAAGATGCAATTTTTCTTTAAAAATCTTTTAAAGTTTCTGCACAATTTTTAAAATATTAAGTCAAATAACAATCAAACCGGATTTTGTTCTGCAGTATTTTCATGGCAACAAAAGTAATGTTCTAAGCCGTCAAAGTTTGTCAAAATATTTCTAAGACTTAAAGGTTTTTAAGAAGTCAAATAATGGATTACTCTGACAAAGAGCTTTCTAAAAATATTATAAATAATATGAAATAATATGTTCATATATTGCCAAGTAAATCAAAAGAAAGATAATGTATTTTTTCTTTATTATAAATGATGTTACTAAAACAATAAATGTTTAAAAGTAAGTATTTTTTTATGAGGTCGTAGAAAATATATATTGTTTCCAACTCTTGCGGAAAGTGTTTTTTCCGCACTCGAGTGCTTGAAACGGCATTCACGTACGGAAAAGTATCACTTTCCGCACTTGCTAGGAAAACTATTATTTTAAGGCCGAATTGAGGCTTGGTAGAGCATTAAAAGCCAATTATACCATCTCACTATACAGGGTTATTCACGGTGAGTGTCCTATTAAAAGATCTTGGAAACTAACAACGATACATGTTTTAAATTTAAGGGCTAGATTGAGGTGATGTCGGTCTTTATACGGCAAATATCTAACGTGTCTGGAACTTCTTGGAACTTAAATGAAACACCCTATATATTATTAAATTTTTGCATTTGGTTAAGATTTTAAGCATATTTTGTGTATCATTTTCTAGACATAAATATAACCGTTTTTGACATATTTAGATTTATTTGATATAAGTGACGTTTGCAGGCCAAAAAATAATTATCAATTTTTTTTATACAAATCCTGTATGATTTGTATTTTACATGACAGTACTGATATAATAAGATTTTTTTTCTTGTTCATGTCTTATAAATTTGATATATTTATATTTTAATAAGCATAATTTAAACAGGTATCATCTTCACTCTTAGCAGTGATGATCAAATAATATTCTTACCGGAAAAGTAGTATATTTACTTATATATGAAAGCATGGTAAAAAGTTCCCGGCTTGACAATGAAAGAATGTGATTTTCAGTTAAAAAATGATTTCATTCTTCTATAAAATTCCCCTTGACTTTAACATACTTGGTCCAGCGTTTCTTCAATTATTCTCTCAACTTCTTCATTGGTCGCGAAGCGCTTTCCCAAAAAAATGTTTCAGGTGTGTAAAAAGATGGAAGTCTGGGGTTACTAAATCAGAAGAATAGGGGGGATGACCGAAAAAGTCGTACCTCAAATTTTGCAGTTTTCCTATTGCCAACACACTTTTTTGAGCAGGTAGGATGTTCTGGTGAAAGATGATTTTTTTTCTTCTCCAAGCCAGGCCTCTTCTCGCGAATTTTGACACCCAGCTGGTCAAAAAGGTTTTTCAAGGTAATCAATTAATAGGATCTCTTTGGCATCCCAGAACACATTGGCCATGACCTTTCCGACAGATGCGAAGGACTTCGCTTTCTTTGACGTTGAACCACCGGCTTTCACCCACTGCTTTGACTGTTGGTTTCTGGATAGTATATCAATTATAACGAACCAAGCACAAGGCGTGTACTGCAAACACTCGTTAACACAAACTACTTGAGCGAACAAGTTGAAGCTTGGCATACGAAGTAATGACATGTGCGCGCAGGTAGAAAACGTAAACTTTCGCCGATTGGAATGCATTTCTGGGTCAGGCAGATAACTTTTCACCTCACCCTCATACTTCATTTAAGTTATTTCTTTTACAATACAACACAATACTTAAAAATATAAAATTGACTTTAATTTTTTTTCTAAAAGGGTAAATCACGAAACGACCACTCTACGTGCTAATGGTAAAAATTTTTTTTTATTGTAAGTTTCCTTTTCTGTGAATTAATTTAAATATGATTTTTCTTTATTTCTTCGCTATGACCTTTCCATAAAACGGTTATTCGTGACCGTGACTTTGAAAATGATAATTAGTCGGGCGAAAAATATGGTAATATGGAATAAAAGGAAATTAACAAACCAAAATAGCTATTTATGTATCAAGGGCGTTACTGGGACTATAATGCCCTGAAGGTCGAAATAGCCCGAGGGCCTCTGGCCCGGGGGCTGTTTGTGATGGGCATTATAGTCAGTAAACCCCCGTGGTGCTAATGCTTTATGTTTTCCCCAAAAAAAGAGTTTTTCAATGACAAATTTACATTATTTATTCGCAATATAAAAAATACGTTGCACCTGTACCTGTATACGTAAGTAGATAATGACGGTGTTAAGTTTGACTTTGATGTTTCTGTCAGTTAGTCAGTTGGCATTTTTATTTAACGATTTGCTCAAAATGGAAGAAATTTCCCCCAAAAAATCAAAAAAAGGCCATAAAAAAGACCGAAAATCTTTTTCCAGTTAAATCAAGGCAAAAGTATGATCGGGAGTATGGCATATTTGGTATTTGGAAAGATGCGAACCAATTCTTCAAATAACCGAAAAAGTTTTAATGGCATATTTCAGGAACTGGTAAGTTATTGATTTTATTTTAATACATATGTTTAACAAACTTTATTATTTTTAGTCGGAAAAATACAGTCCGAACTCTCTCTGGACCAAGTATTCCACCCCCAAGGTCTACGTTGATGGTTATGAAAATAGACATTTCGAAAACCATCGTCTCATATCTTTTTAAAAGTTAAGTCGAAAGGATACGTCCCGAAGAAGTCTAAAGATTTGGAAGAGAACAAATATTAAAATTTATTAAGAAAGGGTTCTGATGATATCTACTTGGTACACAAAGTCATATTGGTAATGGGTGTTTTTTGGGGGTTTAAAAACGAGATGGTTGGTCAAAATGACCATTGATGACGAAGATAGAGGAACAGTCTTGGTTATAAAGGTACCAGAAACTAAAACCCAAATTCAAAAATTTTACTATCATTGAAGAAGATTTAGGCGCTTTAAATTTAATAAAAAGTACACAACATTAAGACCAGCTGGAATAAAGGAGCGAAGATTCTTTCTTACCTATAGAAAGGGTCGATGTACAGTACAACCCATTGGAAAAAAAACCTAGGAAGCGTCCCAACATTGATCGCAAAATTTTTAAAACTGGATAATGCAGAAGTTACACCCCACTGTTTGCGTCGCACATCGTCAACTTTACTTGTTGAGGCAGGTGCTTCGTTTGAAACCTAAAACAACATGGGGAAAAGGAAAAGCTCTTCAGTAGCTGAAGGATATATAGAAGAAAGTAATTTTTTCCAAAAACAAAGTAGCCAAAATGATTGCCAATTCAGTTAATTTCCCCGGGTTTAAATTCCTATCAACTATTGAAAATTTTTAAAAGGGCTGTTCTTCTATACAAAATAGCGTTAGTGCTACCACCGCTGCTACCATCACAAAAAACACCGACCATTCTTGTGGGATCAGCTACATTTTCCGGGACATTTCAAAATTGTAATTTTTTTTTTGGAAATAAAATTTAATTTTTAGTATTGTTTAAAAAAAAAAAATTTTTTTGTAAAACTTGATCTTTATTGTAGGAAATAAAATTGGATAAGCAATAAAATTTCCATATTAGCGCATTAGGGCATTATCAGCGGGCATTATCATAATGCCCGCTTATAATGCCCTAGGTGTGATAGCAGGTATTATTGCTATCATAACATATTCCGTTTCTAAGGTATTATAGATCAATAATAGATAGGTAAAACATAAAATAAATAAAATGTAAATGACGGGAAGTTGCTAAATAAGCATAAATTGATTTTGACATTTATAGACGCTAATCAAGCATAAACTTTTTAGTTATAACGTTTCTAAGAGACAAATTTAACCAAAGGCCAGTGCCGGATTTAACTTTAGCGCCTTTTACATAAATTTAAAGTTCTGATATACAATTTTTAAGTGAAACGTTTTTATCGACGTATGGTCACACTTTTCCTGTTACGCTCGACCGGCTGCCGTAGGCAGGTGGGGTTAAGCGCACTCGATGTTCCTGTGAATGTGTTAGTCCCTTTGACTCGTGCCTCAATTTATGCCCACTAAATTACCTAACTTTAGGCATTTGTATCAAAAAGGGCTTTACCAAACTTAGATTTTCTAAACTATTCGAAACGATTCGTCCGGTAGATTTTGAGAAATCCCAAAACTAAAATTTTCAAAAACATGTTTTTTAAAAATAACTTTTAAACGGCTGTACCGACCGATCCTAAAAAGTAATCAGTTCTTACTTTAATTTTCAAGAAAATGCAGTAATTATTTTAAGTATTAGAGAATTTGGCTCTGAAATACATAAGCGCCGACCACTGGACGTGTTGAGCTTGACTTGATAATTTTTTACATGCTCAAGATTGGTAATTTATAAATTTTTAAGCATTAAACTGAATTAAGGCGATCCTAGTCAATTAATTAATTAATTTCCAATAAAAGAATTTCTTTGTCTCTAGTATTGACTCTTGACTTGATAGATATACCCAGTACAATTGTGGTCATTAATGTCTGGTATGCTAAACTTTATATCACTGTTTTTTCTAGTTTTTACCTTGGATGCTAAGCTTAGCTACTAACTACACTAACTACATTTGGGTACTAAGTTAAGCATACTTATTATACTAACTTCTTATGGATGCTAAGTTTAAACCTAGTAATCTAACTTAGTAAGTAGAATAACAGGGTTATAGTGATACTTCGAAATAAAAAATTCGACAGGAGTTGGTAAAATATCTTGTGGAATCAAAAACAGACGCAAGCGAAAATTCTTTAACTCAATAAACATGTAATAATTAATAAAACAAAAAAATGTTTAGTATTATATGCAAAAAAGTGACAAAGAAAATTATAGAAATCCATGTCAAGTGGATCTGTATTATAGTTCAGTAAATGAAGTCCGAAGAAACCTCAAACCTAAAGATCAGGTTGGGCCGTCACAATTTTTTTTTAATTTGCAGGTATTAATGTATAAATAACCCTGAAATATATTAAAAAATCGCAAGGGCAAATCTATGCATTAAAAAACTCGTCCTTTTTACAAAGGTTTTTATGTCTTTAATATTTATAAATTCCCATAGACCCGAGCATTTTCAAAACCCCGGAAAATTTTAAAAAAACCGCCCTAAGAAAAACACGTTGTTTATAAAAATACCAAATATATTTAAAATTTTGCGGAATTTATTCAAACACCTTCCCAAAACTATAATTAAAAAAATCGGTAAAATTACTTTTATAAAAAAAATATAACAGATTGATGGGGTCAAAAATCGAGCAAAAATAACTTTGGCTCGGGGTTTTTTAAAATTCTAAAGAAACAAAAAAAAGGAAAACTAACAAGATATTATTGCTACACGTTCCTTCTTTCATGTAAACCTTTTGTTTTTAAAAAAGTGTTTTAATGTAAAACTTAAACACCTTTCGAGATACGGGGCAGGTGCAAAAAATATGGCATTTTGGCCGGAAAAATTTAAAATTTTGCAAAAAAATTTTTTGCCCTTTTGTAAAAAATTTTGTCATATTTCGACCAAATTAGTTGAAAAAACGAATTTCCGGGCTCTTGAGGGCCATTTTTAGGTCTTGCGGACATTTTTTTATACCGGTTGTTGCCCGCCGAGCGGACATAGGGAATCCCATGTAAATTTTAAGTAGCAAATATTGGCTCCCCTAAAAAAAATTATTTTTTAGAAAAAAAAATTTACTATAAAGGAAAATTTTATTTGAAGAGCAAAAAAAAAAAAAAAGTTCCCCCAAAAATGAAAATTTGACATTTTCAACCAAAACCCATTTAAAAGAAAGTAAACTGCTTTAAAACTTAATCTTGCAAGGCATTTTCATTCAAAAATTTATACAAAAAAATAAAATTCAAAAAGATATTCCTTCGCAAAATTTTATTTTAGTTTTTTGTTTACAGCTAATTCCAACACATACACTCACGTTCCAAGACAATAAAACAAATTTGTCTACATTTGAAATCAATTTATGACGAAAATATCGATTTAATTAAATGCTCAAATATTCCTCCATTAACTGCCAGACAATAACCCAAAGGTTATAAAACTCATTTCTTACGTTGGCTGTTGGTACATCGATATTCTGGGCAAAAATTCCAGGGCCTTTTTTTTAAAAGCTTAGTTTTTAATGTCCCCAAGAAAAAAATCTTTAGCGAAAGATCCGGAGACCTGGCTGGCCAAATATTGCGTGGTTCGGGCCTATGATGTCGTTATTAAATGCGTTGTTCAAGTATTCGCGCACAGCTCTGGTACTGTGTGCTGGGCAGCATCCATTTGATACCAAACTCTTGATTTTCACGAGCAAGTTGTTCAAAAGGGAAAATTTGTTCCTCTAAAAGTTCCAGAAAGTACTCCGCATTCAAATTTCGGTCAAGGAAAAATGGTCCCAAAGGGTATGGGGGCGAAAAATTTCCCCCCAAAACATTAATTTTTTTGGATATTGGTCCTTGTCTCAACAAATCGATTTTGGTTTTGTTACTCCAGTACCGGCAATTTTGAATGTTGGGCTTGTTCAATGTAAAAGTGCATTCGTCAGTAAAGCAAATATTTTGTAAAAAACCTCTGTCAGTGTTTGCCTCTCCATCATCTCAAAGCAAAATTCCTGTCGTGTATTTCGTCTCCGTCTCTTAATTCTTGGTGTCTTTTGTTCTTGTGAGCGTGGTATTTACATCTTTTTAAAATTCAGATATTGTGGTGTGGTCTTGTCCTAATGTCCTCCATTGTCTCGTGCTAATGTTTCCTTCCCCTCCTCTACACAAAGTATCACGTCTAAATCCCTCTCGTTTTGTACAATTTGTCTCTGATTTTCAGTCGATTTTCTTCACATTTGCAATTATTGATTACTTTGCCTGTAGTTTCAAATTTTTATCGTCCGTTCTATTGTCGATTTACTTGGTATTGGCCTTTAAAAGGCTGCAAACATGTCCGCTATTTTAACTATTTCCCTGATAAAAATTTTATAAAGTGATTTTTCTTGATTTGAGTAGTTCATTATTTAAAAATAAAGTGACATTGATCACAACTTGGAGTAAGAGGTTAAATAATTTTCTGGTATTTTATATAAACTTTTAATAATACAGGGCGCTAAGAAGATAGAGATTCGTAACTTAATTTACATTTATTTTTGGGGGGGGGGACTGAGAAGAGCGAAATTTTCCCGGGTCAACTTTTTTTGTCTTTAAAAAAACCAATAATATTTTCTTCTAAAATAAAAAAGGGGGGCCAATATTGGACCCCTTCAAAATTTAGGGATTCCCTATTCCCGCTCGACGGAGCAACACCCAATGAATTTTTGAGGTTATTTATCAAATACCTCAAATTAAAAACAAAATTATACCCCCAAACCCGATCTTCAGGTTCACACCTTCGTTTACTGTACTTTTATTAATAAATACGAGGGTAAATATTTGTTGAGGTATTATGTCATATGATAGAAGAATAGAGATACGTAGTCTCACGTCCCTATGTTAAATACGCACTTGGCTCGAGACACTACTGTGTCTCCAGACCTGCGAATTTTGCAGCTGTTAATTTGTGAAATTTGTGAAACTATAACTTTTTGTTGATAAAATTGCAACGTGTATAAGAATTCTAAATATAATCCCAATAATGAAAAAAGTTATTTTATTTGTCATAATATGAAGATGATTTCAACACAAGGAAACCCACCACTTTCCGGGTTCCCCCCCAAATTTAACCCCCCAATCTCTTTCTTACTTCCCCCCCGAACTCTTTAGGGATCATCGCTCTGGCCAGGGGA
>JAHBCN010020469.1:0-15091 GCA_019359885.1 Listronotus oregonensis
ATTTTTTTTTCCGCTTTTATGACTTAGGACGATCGTCCAAAATTTCAGACCGGGGAGTTGGATCGATTCATTTAGAATTTTCAGCCCGAGGTACTTGGTGTTGAAAGGGGGTGGTTCCCAAAGCGTAGTACGGTCAATTTTTTTTTCCAGCTTTTTTATGACTTTAGGACGATCGTCCAAAAATTTCAGACCAGTATGAGAGTTGGATCGATTCATTTTGAATTTAAATTTTTAACCCGCGGAAGTACTTGAGGGTTGCAAAGGGGTGGTTCCAAGGGTAGTACCGGTTCAATTATTTTTTTCCAGCTTTTTTATGACTTTAGGACGATCGTCCAAAAATTTCAAAGCGGTATGAGGGTTGGATCGATTCATTTGATTTTTTCAGCCCGAGAATACTTGAGGTTGCAAGGGTTGGTTGAAGGTTGTACCGGTCCAATTATTTTTTTCAAGCTTTTTTATGACTTTAGGACGATCGTCCAAAAATTTCAGACGGGTATGAGAGTTGGATCGATTTATTTTAAATTTTTTTCAGCCCGCGGAAGTACTTGAGGGTTGCAAAGGGGTGGTCCCAAGGGTAGCACCGGTCCAATTACTTTTCTCTAGCTTTTTTAGGACTCCAAGACGATCGTACAAAAATTTCAGACCGGTATGAGAGTTGGATCCATTTATTTTGAATTTTTTCGGGCGTTCTGGCGTATTTGAAGGTTCAAAAGGGGCGGTTTTTTGTGTTTTTTTGGTTGTTTATTAATTTTTTATAGTTTTTAGGTACTCAATGATTAATTTAGTTCACTATCAGAGCGTTTTTTCTTATATTTTTAAATATTTTGTTGCAAAAAAAAACGTTTCCAACGTCAGGTACATAAAAAATGAGCGAGGAAAAATACTAATTGACGTATCTGAGGGATTCTCCGAAAAGTTAGACAATTTAACATTATCCCATCTCATTTGTTGAATAATTTTTTTTTGAAACTTCTATAGCTGCCACTGCGATAAACTGTTTTTTTTTTGTAGATGTTGAAGGCTGTGGTCTTCACTGCAAGACTCGAAATTTACAGAAAACGAACACTATCAAGATTCACAAACTCATAACCTACTGTGCACTGTTATGTATAGTTTTAAATCTTTTTGCTGTTACAACCTTCTTGATAGATTGGAGAACGGCCAATAGATATCCTGCGAAGGCAATTTTTTACGTAAATATTTGTTTTGCTATATCATACGGGGGATACTTGATACAGTTTTTAGGTAAGTTGTAAGAAAATCTGGCGATTTATAAACTTGACGTTTCGTTGCTGTTGCTGTTACAGTGCTGTTGCCACTACTGTTCAATTTATAAACTTAACGTTGGCGTTCTTAACGTTCGATTTAAATGTCAAACTGCTCTTTGGTATATGTTATTTCATACACTTTAAAATATCGTTATGAGCTCTTGGACTATAAAGGCAGAGGAAACGGAACGATAGGTTTATAAATTGATATATCATGCATGATAATGGCATTTTCATCCTTTTTTTAAGGTTACGACACACGAGAAGACATAGTATGCAAAAAAGACGGAACCTTAAGGAAATCGGAACCCAGCGCCACTGAAAACCTCTCTTGCGTCATTGTATTTTTTATGGTGTACTATTTCATTATCGCTGGTCTTGTTTGGTTTATGATTTTTAGTTACGCGTGGTATATGAGTTCACTACAAGCTTTAGGTAAAATATAATGTAAAGAATTTAACAAAACTCTAAAATTTCACAAATAATTCTTTTAAGTAGTTTACTCGTTAAAACGGTTTTCTTAAAATTAAATGAAATTGAAATATATATAGGGTTAATAAAAGTGTCTTATCTAATTAAAAAAAAAAAACGAACTGTAACAATTAAATTGTGCATAATAGTCCAGTAAATGAAGGGACAAAGCTGTAAATAAATCTGTACAGTTTTCCCTTTTGGCGCAATTCTTAGGTCCTTGGGGATGCTTTGAGCGAAATAAAGTTTATCAACATTAACAGATAGGAAAGGGCTGAAAATGGTCCCTCAAGGCCGGAAAAATGGGTTTCCCGCTAATATCTACCAAAATATGCGAATTGGAGAATTTTTATTTAAACAAAAAATGAAGATCGCCTTATAGTCTACAAAAATAATCCTGATCATTTTTTTCGAAAAATCGATAGTTTTCGAGATAACGGGACCCAAAGTCCCTCATTTATAATAATAATAATAATAATATCCTTTATTTCCAAAAAATCATTTACAATGACAAAGAAACGTCAAACAATATATTTAAAATACATACAATTACCTAACATATTAAAATCATAAAAAGTATAAATACAATTAATTAAAACCAATTAAATCTGTGTGCACAATAACAATCAAGATGAAACACTTACATGTACCTGGTGTTCCACTAAGAGAGGTAGTCGGCTATATCTCAGAAACTACTAATAGTATAACTTTCGGGAAAAAAAAATTAGATAAAAGCGACCAAGAGAAAATGCTGGAAATTATTTTCAAGTCTGTGGGATGGCCGCTAGGGGGCGTAAGGGTAACGTCAAAACATAAAAATATACATTTCTCAAAAACATATCAAATAAAGTGGATCAATAGGTGGTACTATTTTATTCTTTAATGTTTTCTAAACAAAGAAGCTTCAGGTGTAATTTTTGTCAGTTCTAAAATAAAGTGGTGGGGGAAGGTTAAAGTTTAATTTATAAAAGTGCTAATAACTTCGGTTTGCTTTAACCGAATTTAGTGAACTTGGTCTCGTTTAAAAGAGCATTTTAAGCATTATTTTTAGGTCAATAAACTATTGCTACACTCATCTCACAAACGCCGCTAGAGGGCGTCAAGGTAAAAACTAACTTATTTTACGAATTTTTTGAAAAATTTAAATACAATGATATATACCTTTTTACATATTTATATAGAGAAAAAAAATCCCAACACAACGGCAAAAACCGCAATTTAATATCTCTTTTCAAACCGAATATATTAGCAAAAATATAAATACGACATAGAGACGTAACGCATTTAACGACACAATGTTTTCTACTGGGCCGATTTCTTTAGTTAAAACTTAAATTTAGAAGTTTTTACAAAATCTAATGACATACTACATAATTTTTACTTATTTTAACCCATTTAACGATATTAGACAACATTAGATAATTACCAACCTATAACTGTAATAATCCATAAAGCGTGGTCCCTTATCAAGTTAGCTTTGAAAACAAAGGATGCTTAAATGTCAAAAATCCAACAATTTTTATTTCAAGATATTATTTTTAGTGTTGTGCTATTGTGTTCTTTAAAAATGCCTTTGTTGCTTAAAGAAGCAGTTGATATTATTGCTATTTATTTTAAGTGTCTACAAAATGCGACAATAGCTGCAAGGCTGTATGCATTAAGATATCCTCAGAGACGCCGGTACGGCAGCCCGCAGCAGAATGTTCACTTGTTTAGCAAATCGCTACCACGGGAAATGTTCTTCGCCCCTTACACCGCAGACGCCGTAAAACTGGTGAAAATGTCATCAACGTTTTAGCTTATGTAGAGTTTAATCCTCAAGCAACAAAGGCATTTTTAAAGAACACAATACAACAACATTAGATAATTACCAACCTATAACTGTAATAACCAATCGAGCGTGATCCTTATCAAGTTTGCTTTGAAAACAAAAGGATGCTGAAATATCAAAAATCCAACAATTTTTATTTCAAAATATTATTTTTATATTTTGAAATAAAAATTTTGATTTTATTCTAAACATCCTTTATTTCAAAACTAACATGATAAGGGCCCACCTTTATGGTTTATTACAGTTATAGGTGGTTTATCCAATGTTGTTTAATATCGTTAAATGGGTTCAAATAAGTAAATATCATGCAGTATGTCATTAAATTTTGTAAAAATTTATAAATTTAATTTTTACCTAAAGAAATCGGCCCAGTAGAAAACATTGTGTGTGGAAAGAGATATTAAATTGCGGTTTTTGCCGTTTTGTTGGGATTTTTTTTCTCTATATAAATATGTAAAAAGGTATATATCATTGTATTTAAATTTTTCAAAAAAATTCGTAAAATAAGTTATTTTTTACCTTGGCCCCCCCTCTAGGGCTTTTGGGAGATAGTGTAGCAATAGTTTATTGACCTGAAAATAATGCTTAAAATGCTCTCTAAACGAGACCAAGTTCACTAAATTGGGTTTAAAAAACAAACCGAAATTATTAGCACTTTTATAAATTAAATTTTAAATTCCCTCTACTTTATTTAGAACTGCCCAAAAATTACACCTGAAGCTTCTTTGTTTAGAAAACTTTAAAAGATTAACCCTTATTGCCACTCTTTATTTGATATGTTTTTGAGAAATGTATATTTTAACAATTGTCATGGATTTTGGAGAAAAATCAGATTTTCACTGAAAAAATGCGGATTTTTTTTAACAAACATTACTAAGGCTAAGAAATAAAGACTAGGAACAGTTAAAAAACCTAGACTATTAAAATGCAGTTTACAAGAGGATCGAGGATGAATTTTAAGTAGAGCTGCCGCTCTACCGCTAGAATGCGGCTTCATAGATCCACTTATATGCGGGTGGACCAAATCACCCACGATAAACACGAACTTAGGGTCAGACATTGGAAAAGGACGTAACGCGTAACTAAAGTCGATAAAATATGTTGCCAGCTTGAAGTGAATTTAAACATTTCTAAATAAAATTGCCTTTAAGTTCTATATTTATATTAAAAAAAGGGCATAAAAATAACTAGATTACTAGATTTGGCTTTAAAAAATAAATAATTTAAAATAATTTTGCTACATAAACCATTTTTTATTTATTTTTATTTGGTTAAATACGTTTCGCATTGCTACATTTCGCCCGGGGAATTTCTCCCGGCGGGAAAATGGCAATGCCGCTTCAACTCGCGTAATAATTTTAAAAAGGTCCGTTGATAAATGGAATGAACCTGATTAGGTGTAGTGCGACGTTGCCCTGGATTTGTTTAAGTGTTTTGTGGTGTTTTTATTAAAAATATCTGTTAAAACTATTTACAAACTTTTATTAAAAAATCTAAAAAAGGTGCGTGAATGTGTTTTGTATAAAAAAATTTGGGCTATTTACACGAAGATGTGTCTTTTCATAGGTAAGTTAGGTTCTGTTTGCTAGGCGATGCTTTTACCAAGGTCAGTGGCGTAGATTTACATAGCCTGAAGGAAAATATCTAGACCAAAAGGTTATTTATGCATTGTACTTATTTTATTATTTTTATTAGAAATTATCGAATTTTTTTGTTTGTGGTAGGTTTATAATATTGTGGGAAAAAAATTTTACATTATACAAAGGATTTTCTAATATTTTAGGTTTCCCTCAGATCCAATAACAAGAAACATTTGGTTTTTTCTTGTGGGTATTGAAGAGGACAACATTTACCAAAGCACCCTGTGCTATGCTCAGACCATTTTGATCCACAGGAGATTTTGATTAAGGCAAACAATAGCAAATATTTAAGCCCCGGAGCCATCCCAAAATTTTACATCATATATTTGACAATCAATCTGTTAATGGAAAGGGAATTATTATAGACTAATACATTCAAATTATTTGGGAACGTTGTTTTTTTTATTTACGAATCTTCGTAAACCGGGTTTTTGATTTCACATAATTTTTGGTGTAGGTCTATCTAATAACGTTTGAGCTTTTATGTTTAAAACAAGTACATCTTTTTTACCTATTCATTTTTTAACTTAATTAATATAACTGTATTTTTAGCTCTGACTCCCTTTGCTTGAGACTCCCCTAGGAAAGTGAAAGGGTATGTAATTAATATGGTCTTACAAAATCAGCAAAAGTTTTCTAAAGGTTTTCACGTATTTATTTTTTAATTTAATTAACTTTTTGGGATGAAGACATATCCATGGATAATTGGGTGTTTGATTTATCGAAAAATTTGATCGCGAGCGCTGCAATCCCAATTTAGCTGTCCCCAAAATATATATTTTGCAACATGCCAATACAATTTTTCGAAATTTTGAAAGATAATGCTTCATTTGCGATTTTCTGAAAAAAAAACAAATTTGACATCTAAAAAAAGTCACGTGATCATCCTTATACAGGGTGCACAGATTCAAGTACATGCATGGGGATCGGAAACCGGAAGAATACAAAGTCGGTTAAATTATTGAAAAGTTGCGCATTTAGGTGCCTAACAACATGACGTTTAGAAAGTTGTAAAATTCCGAGTACTTCCGGAGATATCCGGAAAAAATACAATTTGCCGTTTTCGTTTTTTTTTTTTCTGACATTATTTAAAGAGATATGGAAAAATAAAAGACAATTTTTCATGGCCACTCTACAAAACACCGTTGAGATTTTTGGTACGACTTTTCCCGTTTTCTTAAACCATCATCAACTTTATTTTTTTAAATACGGCACTCAATTGTTCATTCCCCATTTTTGAAGCAGTTATAATCCCAATTACAATGATGTATAACACTTAATTTTTTTCTGTTAAATAAACATATTTTTCATAGAGACAATGAGTTAGACAAAAAACCACAACATTTCTTATAGGGGCGTTTCATTTGTTAAAAAATTTAAAATACATTTTTGTTATTGGAATAATAAGGGGTTCAAAAAATGAAATAAAACCAGGTCCGTTTTAAAAAAATAAAGTTGATGATGATTTAACGAAAACGAAACGTCGTGAGGAAAAATCTCTTAATGTTTGTAGAGCTTAAAAATGACCACGAGAAAGTATCTTTTTTTTTTCCATATTTCTTTAAATAACGTCAAGAAAAAAAAAAAACAAATCGGCAAATTTCGTTTTTCGAATATCTCGAAAGTATTTGGGGTTATCAGCTTTCTAAAGTGAGATATGGTTAGTTACGTAAATACACAACGCGATAATTTAACCGACTTCTATCTCTTACGGTATCCGGACTCATGCATACGGGCACCTTATACTTATTTGGCATTATTTTTCAAACAATACTTTTGGCAAAAAAATTCGAATTAATTGGGGAAAAATTTTCCCATTTGATGCGGACTTTATGGACACTGTATATTATCTTAGGAAAAAAGTAGATAATTTTTATTTTGCCTTATATCTAATATTTTATGTTATTTTGTGTACCATATATAAAAAAAAGTATCCCCAGTTTTTTGTCTTTTTTTATTAATTTGGGGCCCCAAATTATTCTTAATTTAAAAGGAGAAAAGTAATTTTGTTTAAATAACCAATATACCAAAAATATTTTATGTTGTTTTAGAATAAAATATTTTATAACTATTTATGTTGCTAATCAATATTTTTAATAAACTAAAATTAAAAGGATCACCATAATTAGAACGATTTAAAAATTAATATTTTTAATAAATTTATATCTAATCGAAACTTCTAACATAAACCATACGCCACTGGTCGAAACTGCAAGGCTCCGTACAATGTTGCCTTGATCAGTCCCAATTTATCTTCTATCCTTTTTCCCCTTATATGATTTTATTGATAATGTCTGGGTCAAAACAAAGTGTCACTTATGAATGAAATGTTAAGTCTTTTCTTTCTTTCGTCTGAGGGGTGGACGAATTGTTTCATTACAAGGGCCATAATGTACATTTTTTAATCATTCAAAGTTCATCGGAATGGGAAAACTCGTACCTATCATTGCATATGAGTTTGGGTCCTTTCTAATTTTTCTAGAATATTAAAAAAGGGGTCAAAGTTTTTTTTAAAAATTTTGGGGAATTTTCTCATTAATTTATTAATATTTTTGAAAAAATGATTTGTTATTAACATTTTTTAAATGAGAACCTTAGCAAGTGATCAATGATACCAGAAAATTTCCTTCACCATCTTTCTTGCGTTTGATAAAAAAATTTTTGCCCATCTGCATTTTTTTGCCTACTACCACATCTATCCAGGGGTGGAATGTTATGGGGTTTTCGACAGCCGTTTTGCGGGAAAAAAATTGGTGTTGCGAAAAAAAATGGAAGGACCATTTTTGTAGATTCCGAGGTAATCTTCATTTTTTGTCTGAACAAAAATTCTCTAATTCCCATATTTTGGCAGATATTCGCGGGAAACTCATTTTTGGGACTTTGGGCGGCCATTTTTAGCGGGTTCCCACGTTGAAATCGTGACAAACTTATTCTCGCTCGAAAGCATCCGCAAAGACCTAAGAATTGCGCCACAAATGAAAACTGTACCTACCCTACCCTTATTGAGGGGTTAAAAACAGTTTTTCTGAGAGTCGTCGAAAAAAAAAAGTTCCCCATTTGTCGCAAACTTAGAGACCACACTGTATAAAAATACAATATATTTTTTGTTATAAAAATTTATAAAGACTTGTAAATTTAATTAGGTAAAATTCAGGAACGAGTCGACAAGAAACGAGCATATTTTCATCTAGTGGCCTGGAGTTTACCGTTAATGTTAACGATAACTACCATGGCAATAGGTGAAATAGACGGAGACTATATTACAGGAATCTGTTTTGTTGGCTTTGCCAATATGGCGGCTAGAGCGGGACTGTTTCTAGCCCCGTTAGCTGCTACAATGTTCGTGTCAGTCTATATTATTGTAAGAGGTATGTTTTGTGATATTTGTGAGATAGATTTTCAATATTGAACTGATAATTGTATTTTTAGGACTCATACTTCTAGTTAAGGTGAAAATAGAAAGTAGAGAGGTGATATCCCAGCATTCTGCTCGAAAAATACAATCGAACATAGTTAGAATGACGGTTTTTACCATTTTTATGGTAGTTTTTTGTATTGTCACCATTGGATATCATATTTATGTCGCCTCTAATAGAGACTTGTGGCATTCCAGCTTGGAAAATTACATTCTGTAAGGAAACTTTAAGAAAATAATGTGTAACTTGTTCGTCGTTTATATTTTAGTAAAATAACATAAAACATCACCTTTTTTAGAAAATAGTTGGATTTAAAAGTTATCTTTAAAAATTGAAGGTTAGATCTCTTAGTATATAACAACGAAAAAAATTGAAATTACTATCATTTGACTTTCAGAGCTGGGACGGTTCCTTCAAAAAAGGAATCGATTTACGGATCCGGATCCTCGTAAAGGAATCAAATCACGATTCCTTTTAAAAAAAAAAACAGAATCGAATCCAGGAAATCGATTCATACTTATCGGATCACGAACCCGGATCATTTTGAGTTTTTATACTTATAAATGGTAACTACAATAGGAATGATACTACATAATTCCAAGGAAGTTTAAAGGTGTATGAAAGCCCAATACTGTAGAACAAAATTGTTCAGGCGTGCAGGGCAGCGGGAATAGGGGGGTTGGCCCCGCGGCATTTGCGCAATGAATAGTAGGTCAGGGCCGGATTTCCATAATTCTTTGTTACTATCTATAAAATTGACATCATCAAATGTCAAATTCCAACATTCACTTTTTTTTTATTTTTTGCACAAAATTGTTGGTTATTAAAGGATACTACTATAGAATATTTAAAATTATTGTGTAATATTAGATTTTATATCATCTGATATAATATGGAAAGAATAGATGGCGCCACCTTACTGCCTTCTATTTAAATGGTCGATATTTTTGGAAGTTTTATATTTTTACCAAAAATCTTTCTAAATAAATAAAAACACGATTTTTTAAAATAAATTTCAAACATTGTATGATAGTATTCTGTACTTATCACCAATTTTGTGATAAAAGATAGTGTAAATGAGTTTAATCTAATCCTAAGATTGTGGTTGTATATTAAAAAGTGAAAATTTTTATAACTGCTTATTAGGCATATACTTTTCACTAATAACAAACATTCATGAGACAGAATAACAGTGGTTAAAAATGTTTAGTAACCTTTGGTACCTGAGTATCCATTGTAACAGTATCCGTTAATATTATGTGTGTACAATATGTCGAGCTTAAAAAGTTGATAATGCAAGATTAAGAAACCAAAAATCTAATTTATTTTTAAACAAATGGTATTGTCTCGAAAGTTGCCTCCTCTCAATTTTGATCAAATTTGGTATACAGGGGTTTTTTGGGGCGCTGATTACAAATCTGAAAAAACCTTTTGGGCAACGTTTCGTTTCCGAGATCTTCATCATCAAAGTTGAAAATTAAACTAACCTCATTTTCACTATATTCTCCCTTCTTTTTGTACACAATTCTTGATTTTTTACACTAAAGTGGCACCGATATTTTATAAACACCTTTTAAAACCTTGTATTTTTATTTATTTTACATTTTTTTCCATTAAATTGCGAACTTTTAAGTTTAAAGGCAGCAACCATATTTGTAAAAAATAAAAGTGTAAAAAGGTGTAAAATAAACATAAAAAAAGTTTTTAAAAGGTGTTTGTGAAATATTGTGTGCCAATTTTAGTTAAAAATCAAGATTTTGGGCAAAAGAAGGAGAATAGTGTAAAAAAGGTTAGTTTGATTTTCAATTTTGATGATGAATATCTCGAAAACGAAACATTGCCGAATTTTTAGATTTGTAATCAGGGCCCAAAACCGTCCAAAATTGTACTTCCTTTCATTCAATTAGAGGGACTTGTAATATATTAAAATTTGCCTGGTCTGCCCAGTAATCAATAATTATGATCCTTTAAAAGAGTGTACTAAATTATTAAATGAAATAAAAGTACCTAAATGTAAACCTTATTTCTTTTTAATAATCCACAGAAATACACAAACATTGTGGAAATCATCTAAAAGATAGTTAAGATTGCCTTACTTTTCTCACTAATATTTCCTATGAAATTTTTATTTTCTATTATTCATAATTGTATATTATTCATAATATATTATTATTACCTAACGTTACGTCTTAAGCCGGAGTCTCATGCATCCGATTTCCGACGATCCGATCATCCGAAAGTATTTTGATTGGTCAGAACATGTGGCGCCACAATGTTCTGACCAATCAAATACTTCGGATGTCGTCGTCAAAGCGGGCTCCCATATAGGCACCTAATTTAAATATAAAAAATACTTCCTAAAGTTAAAAGATGGGTATGTTACCCTTGGATTTGCAAGACAAAACCATACAACCTCTAGTCATTTTGTTACGATATTAAAAGTAACAAACAATAAACACAAAAATTTTAGTCACAATTTAATAAACACTAATCACTAAAATAAAAAAGGTTTTTATCAATCCAAAAAACCGTACTCCGGCTCTCATAAAATTATAATGTGTTGGCTAACTTCACACTGATTTATCAGTGTGTAAGTAGGACAACACATTAAATATTTCGTGGAATTTTGTTATTGCGCAGAATCGGGGGGCCAACTCTGACAGTTATTTTCATACTGGGCTGGACATTTTTTGATCGAATGGGCCCATTGGGCTTCCATACACCTTTAAACTTCCTTGCATAATTCAGATGAAAAAATCAAGGGTCAAAGATTTTAGTACTGAGCCCGAGCCGCGAATTATAATTTTAGCCAAATTAGTTTTTGGTAAATATTCTTTAAATTTGAATATGTTATTCCTGAAATCAACATGAAACAACCCTTAAATGGAACATTTTTTGAACTGTTTTCCAAAACTTGCGATGCTAGATGTTCATAAGGTTTTTAAATGTGATTCTTGAGATAACCTGGGACATCTTATTGTAATTTCACAGACAGTTTTACAAGTACCGTTTAATAATTTCACTGCTTAAGGGATATTAAAATTTCAAATTCATTTTTGTAAGATACCCTGAAAAGTAATAATAAAATATCCCATTTAAAAATCTCTGGGACTGTTAAACAACATATTTTGGTTAAAAACTACATTTTAGGTGTGTTTCCTTATTTAAAGATTTTAATAGGCAGATGTTTTCCGAAAATCAATGTGATGCTTATTAAGAATCTTAGGTAAAAATTTGGAAATTTAAAATGGAAAAGTCAAAATGGTGGATCTTGGCATTTATAAACCTATTTGCCTCAAATTCAGAATATAAGGGTGCTAGATCAAAATCAGGAAAATTTATAATCCAATTTGTCTCAAATTAGAAACATTAAAAATAGATTCCTTTTGAAATCGAATCCTTTCAAAAAGAAATCGATTCCGGATCATTTTAAAATTATATAACGAATCGGATCACGGATCCTATTTTTAAAAAGTAATCGGTTCCAACCTTCAGATCCTTAATAAGGAATCGATTCCAAAAGGTTTCGATTCCTACCCAGCTCTGCCTATTAGTTAGTAAATTAATAGTTATTTTCCTAACAAGGGCGCAAAGTAACTTTGCGCAAGCGTTAGGAACAAAATTTTCCTACGAGCGTCAGATAATACCAATATTAAAGCAATGATTATTTTTTAAATTATGTTTAATCTGAAAGAACTACTATAACATATTTATAAATGGGAATTATTTGTTGATAACATTTACAACAAAAGAACAGTTATTAGCATATTGTAAATTAATTGCAGAACCTGTAATTTCATTTAGCGGTGGCTTATGGAAGCGCTTATTGTACGGCTTGATAAAGGTTGACTTAGCTCAGGAGGAGTTGTTCATGGTCAATATTTTATTCGACATATCCTTTTTCTGATTTGTGGATTCATCAATGTAGCTCTCAGCTACAGCCGTTGATTTCCAGCCCCCAAAATCCTTGACATTGGTAATTCCTTCTCCAGAATCCGCTAACATAGTCGCAGAGGATCGACAAAACTATGTCCAGTGTACTCTTCTGGATTTTTTAATTTTAGGTATGCAGCAATTTGTAAGGCATTTTACCTATTGAATTTATTCCCACACATTCGTACTGCATGCTCCTTGTTTATACTGGGATAAAAAAAACGTCTGTTGGGGTATGTGGTTTTCGCAAATTTGCATATTTAGGTACAATTGCAGATAAAGTCCGTTATTGTTTCATCGGACACTACAAAGATTCTAAAGTGTTATTTTTACTGTCAGGAATTTTCACCACTATCAAATTTTCATTATCCTGTATGTCATTAATCATTATTTTTGTAAGTTCATCTCTCCTACAAGCACCGGCTAATCCAAAAATTGTAGCAACTTTTATTAGAAGGTAAATATAATAAGGTTCTTCTTTCATGAATCTTGAAACTTCTTCTTTGCTAAAATTTTTTGATTTTTTTGACCGGTATCCCACGTTTTGGTGTTTAAGTAGTGAAGTTAGCTTGAAATATGAACTTAAATCAAGGTTCCTTTTCACTTTGAGGACACATTTTAACATAGAGTACTTACTCCATAAAGTATTAGGTTAATAAGTTTTTTGCAAATCCGCAAAATAGGCCAAGAACACTTCTTCTTTAATACTTTTTGTCCCCTTGCTGGAGCACCAGTTTTCGAAATTACTATATTGATTCTCATATTTTTCACGAGATTTTGATGGTAATAAATTCAAACTTACGGTATTTGCTGCATCCAGGATAGAATCTGGTAGCTCCTCATCGGAAGTACTCATTTTAAATAATTATTTTTGTCGGAGTTTTATTTAATTTAAAAAAGATACTATGACGCCTTTCATTAAAAATCCTTGTTTGTATTGAAATTCATTTGTGCAATTGCTTGTTCATATGGAAACGAAGAAAAAATCTGACATGTGTTAAAATCACCAAGATTACATATTGTTGCTCGACTTGTCATAATCATTTATTATTATTATTCAGGGTAATTAAAAAAATGTTTTTTTTTGTGTTTTAGTTGAAATATTGAAAATTACGAAGTAACAAACAAAAAAGAGAATAAACTAAAACTTGCAATGACTTCATATATTGCATGAAATAGGCGTCAATTACTAAAATACATATAAATCTTGCTTACCTGTAAGATTTTAGAGTAGTTTTACTTTTCCGCACGCCAGTGCGGAAAAGTGCAACTTTGCGCACTCAAATGTAGGAAATTCGTAGGAAAAATTAATTTCCAATTATTTTTATTGCTTTAATATGTCATATAAATTGTTTCCATGATAGTCTACCTAACAAATAGAATACCCTTCAATTTTTAGGGATAAGTATTAAATCACATTGTATAGTCTCACTTATTAACACATTTAAATAATATAGTATTCAGATTGGTATATAAAACTGTTATAGTTAAACTCATAAACTTTATTAAAAAAAAATTATAAATTTCAACCTAGACGCGAAAAAACCCCAAATTTTTGGTAATAGGTTTGGACGCTCGCTTACTCAAGCGGGCATCCATCGAGAGAAAATACGTCACACGCTGCTGTATAAACGAACAGTGTTGCCAAAGCTATAACAATGGTAAAAATAATTAGGAATTATTTCTGGGAAAAATACACTGACCTCAATAAGTTAGGTTATCTATGGAAAAACAGGTCAAATTCATTGTAATAATGATAATTTTTTTTTGCTGTATAATAATAAAATTTTAATTGTGGAAATTTTTACTTTGGATTTATGTATGTCTTTGTATGTCTGTCTGTTTAAAATTAAATATAAGTACTACGAATTTGACAAAAAAATGTTATGAAAAAAATTGTTAAAGGCTTGTGGATGTAAGTAAGAAGAAATTATACTATTGACAAATATTTCTAGACATTTTGATAAACGCACCTGAAAAACGGCAGCAAGAAAAAACATTTTAATGTCTTATTATTACCACTACAGAGAAAACACAACGCAAAAACAACACAATAGGTAAGACATCAAATAAGAATAAAGTTCTTTAACTCCAGAAAACTAGTCATTTATGTGTTGTTAAATTGTACAAAAGAATCAATCTTATTGTTCGTTTTCTCAATATTAAATGAATATTAATATTTGTTGTTTGATTCCAGCATTTTTTGCTATGTGTGGATTTCATAAAATAAAAAATATAATTTGAAAAATTTTAAATAATTTTTAACTTCGTGTAAACAAGTCCTGATTACTGTCACTATTGTTATAGCTTTGGCAACAGTGTTCATTTATATAGCAGTGTCCAGACCTGTCAAAAATTTAGCATTGTTTTGTGCGTCTATAGTGCACTCTATAATTATCTTTGCCTTTATTTAATACTAACACAACTAACTTTTAATGCATGTATTTGGGTATTTTCAGGTTTAACCGCTTAAAAATGATGGAAATGCAGATTAATTAGTACTTAAATGCATGATTTAAGGTACGTCAGAAA
>JAHBCN010020470.1:0-14950 GCA_019359885.1 Listronotus oregonensis
TTTTTTACACTTTTTTTTTTAAACAAATATGGCTGCTGCTTTGAATTAAAAAAGTTCGCAATTTAAGGAAAAAAGATGAAAATAAAAAAAATAAAGGGTTTTTAAAAAAGGTGTTTATAAAATCGTGTCCCCTTTTATGAAAAAAAAAAGAATTGTGTACAAAAAGAAAAAATATGTAAAAATGAGGTTATTTAAACTTTGATGATAAATTCAAAAAAAACGTTGCCAGTTTTTTTCAATTTGTAATCAGCCCCCAACCCCTTATCAAATTTGATCAAAATCGGAGGGGAGGCAACTTTCGAGACAATACCATTTGTTTAAAAATAAATTAGATTTTTGGTTTTTTCCATTATCAATTTTAAGCTCGACATACTGTACACACATAATATTTAACGGATACTGTTACAATGGATACTCAGGTCCAAAAAGGTTACTAAACATTTTTAACCACTGTTATTCTGCCCCATGAATGTTTGTTATTAGTGAAAAGTATACCAAAAGCTTTTAAAAATTTTCATTTTTTAATGTACAACTGAATCTTGGATTGGATTAAACTCATTAACACTATCTTGCCCTTTTTTATACAAAATTGATGATAAGTACTAATACTATCATACAATGTTTGAAATTTTTTTTAAAAAAATCGTGTTTTTTTTTAAACAAAGTTTTTGGTAAAAATACAAAACTTAAAAAATATAGACCATTTAAATGAAGGCAGTAAAGTGGCGCCATCTATTCTTTCCATATTATATCAGATGATATAAAACCAAATTTTTACACAATAATTTTAAATATTCTATAGTAGTACCTTTTTAAAACCCAACAATTTTGTGCAAAAAAAAAAAAAACAGTGAATGTTGGAATTTGACTTTTGATGATGTCAATTTTATAGATAGTAAAAAAAAATTTAAACCGGCCCTGACCTACTATTCATTCCCAAATTCCCCGGGGCCAACCCCCCCTTTTCCCCGCTCCCTGCACGCCTGGACAATTTTGTTCTACGTATTGGGCTTCCATACCCCTTTTAAAATTCCTTGGTCCCATTACGGCCGTTTTTGGGACGCCTACCGATTTCACACTCACGAAGTATTTAAAATGTGAAAAAAAAACCCCAAAAAGGTTGCCGTCTTTTGGAAATCTCCGATGATACTCGCGACAAAGCAAGCTTTTCCCATTCAAAACCCATACAATAAATAATGGCCTTTTTATCAAATTTTTTTTTGTCCATCGTCATTCGCCTTTTTTCGTACTTTTTTTGTAAACAAGCATGTTAAAGGGCCTGTAAACACATAATTAAAAAAAAAAAATACTAAAAAAGTATAGTTATTGAAAAAAAAATACGAAAATAAAAAAAAAAAGTCCTTAATTAAAATGGTTTTTTTTAATCGATTATTATAATGATATCAGTACAAAAAGGAACGAAGAAGGGTGTTGTTATGGGTATGAAAAGGTGATCCCGCTATAGATCTTTAAAACAATAAATTTAATCAATATAAAAATTTTATATATGTGGTAGGCCAATTAGTTTAAAAATTTAAAAATTTTTGTATTGTAAAGAAGTAATGATGCCTAACCTCTCAATCGCTCTTTTTTTTTTCCTTTTTAAAGACGTCCATGACATTTAAGCTCCTTTTTAATTGCGTACAATTATGAGCTTCAACTGAATTAAAAAATCAGTGAAGCACCATAAAATTTTTTTTCCATGAATGTTTTTTTGGGAAGATAATACTGCAATCCACCCTTTGTCGATCAAAAAACGAAATTTTGAATTGCCGCTATTTCAACATGGGTTTCGCTTGTCACAAATAAAAAAGGGCCCATATCACCGTATTCTTCGTTAGTGAACTCAATTTTCTTGTGATTTTTCAATAACAGATTGACAAGTTCTAACATCGCAAAGATCAAACTTGATTTCATAGATGTAAATTTAAAGGTTTTTAGCGACACCCACAATGTAATTAAAAAAAATTTTCTTTGGAAATCTTTATCGTTAAATATCTTGGAAACAAAAAAAAATTTGGGAAAAAAAATAGTTCTAATTTGCGATTCAGAATTAAAAAAAAATTCGGGTTTTCATTTTGCCTCTACTCACCAATCACCCTGTGATCGAAAAATACCGAAACTATTTTATTATATATTTAAATTCAAAACTTTTTTTTTCTTATTGCTGACATCTTGCTTCATTTAAAAAAAAATAATTTTGCTGGTTAGGTGTGTGTACTTTTTTGGTTAAGTTTTATTTTTTCTGGTTAAAATTGTCTAGACTGCTTTTAATTTCCCCATGTTTACATACACCTGCAATATTTAATATTAATGACTAATTCACAGGGGGAAAATAGAAAATAAAAATATATCTCCATATTACAATGTTACTTATTTAACAAATTGTGTACCATTCACATGTGCTACAGGCATAGTAAAGTCTGTCCAACTAACATTTTTTGTTGGCTTACATAGCAAAAAAAAAAATTACTAGACTCAACGTCAAAATCAGCTGATTGGCATAAATCACACAGTAATGGATTAACGGGATTTAATTTTTGTATTAAATTTTTTTTTTGTTTGGGTGTGTTATTTGTGTTTTTAAAATAACTAGTGAGTTAGAATTACCTGCAGTGTTTTTATTTTTTTTTTTGTGGACTATTTGACATTTTTTATATTTAATAATTTATTTTTTTTTGGACTAATTCTTATTTTTATTGGTTTAATAAAAAACCCAAATTTTTTTTAGCGTATAAATCACAATGATTACTGTATTTCCAGTTTAGAAAAACTTTGAAACCCCCTTTAGAGCTGTGATGCGTCGGAGGTAAGAAAATATAACCTAATAAATATTTTTTGAAAAATGATGCTATCAGAATAGTGATCTTGTGAAAGGTAAAATAACTCGTTTTAAGAGTATCATAATCTAAAAATACATCCTCAGATGTGCCAAATATTTTAAGATTTAAATATATTTATGAATGTATTTTTTAGGATCGCATAGTGGCAGTTTCTGACAAAAGAAGCAAAATATGAAATTTATAGTAACTTAGGCTTAATGGAAAAACCAAATGTGCAACGCATGAGAAGGAAATTTTCAAAAGGTTTTATGGAAAATGAAGATTTAGGAGAAAATAAAAATCTTTGGGTGTTTCTCGATGAAATCTGGATCTTCTCGAACAGCTCTTTCCGCAGGTCTTGGCAGGATGACGATGTATATTTTAGTGGAAAGGTAAAACATTCTAATGACTAATTATACGCTTTAAAAAAAAAGGTACTCTCCTACACTTAAGGAAAAATTGAAGGGCCCTTTTTTTTTTTTTAATCACAAGGTAAAGCACTTTTACAATCCTCTAATAAAATTTTGTTTTGCCTTATAAATTATCACAGTTTTACAAAAAAGCTTCCTCTTGCACACCGACAAGCTGTAGAAGACCTGTTTCTCTTTAGGAATATTTTTACAGCTTCTGCTCCGAAGCATTAGCTGTCATAATTCCTTCTTTTGTATATTCCAATTAGAGCAAATTAAAAGTCTACTCAGATGCATCCCGTTATTGTCCACTTCACATTTCCCACTTTTTCCGCACCTTCATCTCTAGAGTTTCGAGACTACGAAATCTTATCAGTAATTTATATCTGACTTTACTCTAGACACTCGTAGTATGTGAACACTTAGACTTTAAGCATAAGAGGTATCCTGAAAAAAATACACATATAGGACAGATTCGGTAGATACCTCAGTTAGGGTCTCTTTCATACATAGGACATATGATCAAACCTGTAGCTCTTAGACAACATTAAACTACAGAACACTCTTGCTGCATTCTTATGAAACATTAAAGTATATTTAATTAAGAACTAATGAAATACTTTTATTTTCCTTAGATACATTATTCTACATGCTGGTTCAGAAAAAGGATTTGTTGATGGTGCCAGTAGAAGTTTTAAATCTAAACAAAAACAGGAGATTACCATGGCGAGATGAAAGCATAAAATTTTGAGACTTGGGTTAGAGATGATCTACTAGCTAATTAGCTTCATAAGTTATTTTAGGTAATGCCAGCTACCATAGTGGCGGGAAAAAAGAAAATATGGTTAAAAAACCGAAATATTCCTTTTGCAAAATCAGCTACAAAATTGAAATTGTATATATTTAAAAATAATAAGACATTCCCTATTTTATAAGACCCACATTATTAGTTTATTAATAAGGTAAATTGTAATAAAAATCATTTACAAGCTATCTTCTTTTTTACTTTTTATCTTTTCTTTATTAAACTACCTTACTGCCCTTAATAAAAAACTAAATATTAAAAGACTATTTCATTTAAACACATTACATCAATGGCCACAGTAGTTGCCAAAATGCTTGAACTCACAAGCATCCATTTACAGTCCAGCTGCTAAAACGCCAAACCTACCACTTTGTCTGCTCTCTTACCTTAAAAGTGTCCAGACTAGTATCTGCTGCGTGCAGATTGCATACATTTTTCTTTCGTCATTACATACGTTTGCTTTTTTTATAAAAACCCCTGGTGGACACTGCCACTTCTAAAGCCTTAAACACGACCTTCCAACGTTTTTGATAAATTTATTTTATAAAATATAAGCATCTTATTGTGTTAATGATACTCTGAATAAATAAATGATTATTACTGTTTTGTTTTATTTATTTTATAATTTTATATAGAAAGCAGCTAATGAAGTTATATCAGATGAAATAAATCGACTTATCTTTAGGCATCTTTAAAAAATTGTAAATTTGCATAATAAGGGATATCGAACCATCCCTTATAGTGAGATATTTTATCAGGATATTTCAAATTTAACGGTAAAGAGTTTCCTGCAAATATTTTAAAAAAACATATAACAGGTATGTTTGATATTCAGAAATAGTGTACACTATTTTACATTTTTACGTACCTAAGCGCTCTAATTGAAGATGTATTTAAGGAATAAGTGTGTACAAAAAGTGTAAAATAGTGTAAACTATTTCTAAATAACTATTAATCTGCACTAGATAGGCAAAAATGATAATTTATAATAAAATATTATGGCCAAACATCAAGCTTCACAATTTATGCAAATATATGAACAGCAAGAAAAAATACTGATGAATTTAGTTATTGTAATTCAACAACAATTTTTTAAGATATTAAAATTTTGAAACTCCCTTCCCTCAGTACGGTCCTGACTAAAATTCTTATATCAGCCAACTTAAATCTGAAAAAAAAAAATTTACTAATATGTAGGGATATTCGCATTGCCAACCTAAAAATGTTAGCTTGGACAAACTATATCAACAAAAATTAATTTATCCTTGAATTTATTTTTGAATATTATCTCGAAAAACTTATTTTTGGATAGTTCCTTAGAAGGTACCTTCATATATGCTTTTATTAAGCCATGTTTTTTTTATTAACATATTAAATCTTATTCGTTATTACATGTAAATAAATAAGATATATAATCTTATAAATACCAAATAACAATATTCTAAAATTAAATAAATAACTTAATCTATATTTAAACATTATAAACTTCATCAAGTCCTAGGTCTTCCTGGATTGTTCCTAGGACCGATGCTGCATTACCCCGTTGCACAGCTAAACCAATTCTTTGGATGATGAAACTTCGAGATTTTTTGCATTGTATTTTTTGCAAATTTCATTAATAAAACCCTTAGCCTCACCACCAAAGGACCAAAATTTCAACAGCAAAAGGAATGAAGATAAGCGTTCTTCAAGCTCTTTATATTTCAGATGTTTTTATTCTCGGCAATACAAGCAGCCGCACCTACAAAATTAGAAGTTTTGTCCAGATAGGATTTTGCAAGCGTATGGTGCAAGTAGCGTCCCAAAGTAATTGTTTTCCGTATTTCCAGGGAATTAAGGTCATTCCATCTACCCGTTTTCCATCGCTTCTGCAAACTCAAGAGGCTCTAATACAGAAGGATTTTCAGCTAAAATCAGAGCTCTTTTGATAATGTCATTTATCTGACTGTGTCTAGAAGAACGCCCTGCGCTTTTTTTGCAGCTAAACCCATGTAGGCCATAAATATCAGCATTTTCGCCGCAAACGCAGGTGTGCTCTCCACACACAGGCAGACCAAGTCTGAGAGCGATGAAAATATGGAATGTTTTGTTGTCTAACAAATTTCCCAAGGACGAAGATGGAAGTGCGTTAATCCAAGCATTACTTTCAGGGGCCTGAAGAGCAAGTAGACGTGCCTTATCTTCACTTGTCTGGCACATGTTTGTAATATATTTGTGACGAGCTTGGCAAAGTAAAAAGTCAAAATCTTTCTGTTTTTTTGGTAATTCTTGTGGTTGATTTTGAAGATTGCAAACAGATAACCATCTTACAAAACAATTGCTGAAATCATTATCTACTGTCACAAGAATATAGGAAGGTAAAATTTTGGAAAGTAAACCTGACACGTCATTGATTGAACCTAAAAAGGCAGAAATAGACAGGGTGGATGTATCTCTTATTCCAAGACCTCCAAATTTTACTGGAAGAGTGCTTTGTAACCAAGAATTTAATTTAATATCACAATTTGTTATGTCTTGAACTAAAGTTTGTAATACATTATCAAAATTACAAAGTAATTCTGGAGATTTCCAACAAGGTGAACATCTTAACAAATAAGACATTCGAGGTATGGCAAAGGAATATTTTAGTAAATAATAGGAAATATGTGAGTCTATAAATTTTAATTTGGTGCTAAGAGATTTTAAAAATTCTGTCTTTTTATTAATTGAGTATTCAATTTCATTTGACGAAAAAGCACTTCCTAATAAATTAAAATTTGAAATGGGAATTACTGACAGATTAGGAACAACACTTAAAAAATTTGATAGTATATTGGAATGATCTTTAGATAAAACAGTTAATTCACACTTATCAAAATTTAAATTTAAACCCAAATCTTTACTTCCTTTGATTATTTTATGAAAATTATCTAAAACCGATTTTGGGTTTCCAGCAAGTGTACCGTCATCTAGATACCAAAGATTTATTTCTGTATTTAATGATAAAATAAGTGGATGAATTGCTAAACTAAAAGAGCTGGTCCAAGAGGATCTCCTTGTTGGACACCTCTTTGAGAAAAAATATGTTGATCACCGTAAGAAAGTAAACTCGGATTATCATAACATTGGGCTATAAATGGTAAAAATTCTGGAAGATATTTGCTTACTCGTGATAAAATTGTTTTTCTATTAACCATATTAAAAGCGTTTTGATAATCTATTTTTAAAATAACTTTATCTGATTCGTGAGGATAAAGAAGAAAACGACGTATTGCATGTATTGCTGCTTCTGCTCCGCATTTTGTTCCAAAGCCAAGTTGATATGGGCGAAAAAGGTTTCCTAGCTTTTCATAAATACGAGAGCATATTACCTTAGAAGCTAAACGTCGAAAACATATTCCTACTGCTATTGGTCGAATACCTCCATCTTTTTATTAAAAGCACATAGGTTTGCTCCATAAAAAAATTTACAAATATCTTTTGGAACTGAACCTTGAAATAAATGAGTTATAAAAGACTTAATTGACGACAGTAATTTAAAAGAATGGTTACCATGCTCGTCACTTACCAAGTCCTTAAGATGTCTTGGTCTTAATGAATCTATACCACCAGAAGACCCAGGACGAAATGAAGAAATAGCACTTTTAATTTCATTTTCAGATAAATTAAAATTAAAATCAATATTTTTAAAGGAATAATCGACATCATTATCTTGTTCGGATACTGGATGTTTCTTTTTCAGTTTTTCAAAGGTCTCTTCATTTCTAGGTGCGATAGTATCATCTGAAGCGAGAATTCGGATTGCATGTTGATTTTTTACAATCGGTGGTTTCTTTGCTCGAATCTGAGGTCAGTTTTTTGGCAACGTTTTATTCTCGAGATATTCATCCTCAAAGTTAAAAATCAAACTAACCGCACTTTTATTGTACAGGATTATTCGTTTTAAAGTAAACAGGGCTTTATTTTTGAACTCCTCTGTACTTTTTTTAAAAAACGAATATAGCCATTTCGTGTATATTTTTCCCGTAGAATTCAATAATCTAATCAGAAAAACTTTTGAAACAAAAACAAAAGAGTTACAGCACGAGTGACGTATTTTTTAAATGGAATACCCTGTATATTTTTATCAATAGATAGAGATTTTCACGAGGAATTTGGTAATATAGGGGTTGCTGGGTTTATTTTCTGCGGTTCTGCTGCAATTGTCTAAAAACTGCATGATACTATAAGGATAGTTTCACCTGAAAAAACCTGACTGCCACAGGTCACAGGTGCTTATTTGTCAAAGTCAAGAATTTTAAAAATACGTTTATTACTTTTTGGAGTAGTTTTATAATGAGGTTTTATCAGAAGAACGGCTTCAAATTATATTATATGCTAAAAATGATATGATATATCTATTTCTAAACCAAGCAGCAAAATTACAATAAACAAAAAAAAAACAATACGAGGTAAAATATGGTGGTAATACGACCACTTATAACAAAAAATTATAATATTACTAATAATTTAAATATCTATATGACCCCGTTATTTTCGAAACATGATCTATAGCCCCCTTACCTTTCTAAGCCGCGTATTATTTGAGGTTCTTGTTAAGACGATTAATTTCATCCATCCATCCATAGAAAAGTGTTTAAATCGAATATCTGGACTATAGGTGGCCACTAATGTAGTGCCATAACGTCAATCCACTGATTGTATCGGCGATTGAGATACTGCACAACTTCACGAACAGTATGGGGCAGCGCTCCGTCTTGTTGCCAAATTATCTTGGGATACGTTTCGAGAGGCAATTTTTCTAAAATGTCATAAATATCGTTTTTAAGAAGATTAAGATATCTTTCTCCAGTTAAGGATCTCTCATAGAATATTGGCCCGACAATTCTATTGTAAAGCACACCACACCAGACATGAAGAGAAGACCTCCTTGGTATTTAATCTCTTGAAATTTCCTGGGATTTTGTCTTGCCAGCTGTGCGTGTTGCGTGTTAAACATTCCCGATGTAGTAAACGTAACTTCATCCGTCCAAAGAATCGTTTGAAACAGGGTAGGATCGTTATCTTGTTCATGGATTAAAATTTGGGAAACAAATTGAAAGCGAAGTTCCTTTTTTCACGTGTTAAATGCGTTGAACGTGATAGGAGAAGATACTTAAAATATTTCAGTTTCTCTGAACCATCGAAAAAGGTTACTCTTTTTCTTGCAGGGCCATACCTCAAGTCTCCTGCGTCAGACTTCAGGGATCAAATAAAATAATTTAGAATAGCTTGATTCCGGTTTCTTTTTTCATTGTAGTGTTTTTTCAGTTTTAAAATCTTTTTTTTATATAAATTTCGGTGGAAATTTGAAACATATTTTTTTGTTTTTCTCGCATTTATAATGAGGTTATAATTTGAAGCCGTTTTTCTGTAAAACCTTTTTAAAAACTACCCCAAAAAAAGTAATAAACGTTTTTTTAAAAATTTTGATTTTAAAATAAGCCCCTGTGACCTGTGGCAGCCGGTTTTTTCAGGTGAAACTATCCTTATAGTATCATCTTTTTTAGACAATTGCACTGCAGGAATTAAACCCAAACCCCTATATCACCAATTCCTCGTGAAAATCTCTATCTATTGATATCTCGTGCTGTAACTCTTTTGTTTTTGTTTCAAATGTTTTTCTGATTAGATTATTGAATTCTACGAAAAAAAATACACAAAATGGCTATATTTGTTTTTTTAAAAAAGTACAAGGAAGTTCAAAAAAAGCCCTGTTTACTTTAAAATGAATAACCCTGTACACTGTGTTCATGCAGTAACAGATAAATTTAATTAAAATACACCTACTCTGTTTTGCAAGAATCGCTCGGACACGTCGATTTTTATTTTCGCATCCTTTGACATAAACTGTAGGTATACAGGGTGATCCAAAAAGAATTTATGAAATTATTTATGGTTTTTTTAAATGACACTTATTTTTTTTTTAATTTTTGTTATACATTTTTTTAGATTACTGCCATTGGAGACTCTTGTCTCTAAAACCAACTAAAAAGTTAGACCCCAGAAAAAAAATTTCCCGAAATCTTAAAATTTTTTTCCGGGTTTATAGACACTCAATTTCCCTGCACCACAATATCCAAATGCAGGTTATACGATAAAACCTTTTGATGGTTGGGTTGCTAATACAAATTAAAAGGGAAATATCCCATTTAAAAATTTTAAAAATGTGTTTGATGCCTTGGTAAGTATCAAAAAAAGCTAAGATCATGCAATTTGTATCGAACAAAACTTTTCGTAAAATCTCTGTGTTATTAATTTTATCTTAAAAAAGTTGTCGAATGTCACGATTTGTCAGTAAAAGTGATAAAAGTATTAATTTCATATTTTTAAATCCAAATACCTATGTGTGATTACGAGAATAATTCTCACGAATTTGATAACTTCTATAATTACTACTCCCGTTTCTTTTACTAGTAAATTTCCCCGGGTGAAAATTATCTTCCCCACAAAAGAAGAACGAACTGTTTTGCGATCCATTCCGGGGGTCCAAATAAGAAAAAGGGCTGTATCTGAAAATTTTATCGGACAGCGTTGAGGAAAAAATATTTTTATTAAAAGGGGCAAGAGAAAAAGCTGGAAAATATTTTAAAGTTTCTGAAATGGCCGCTAGGGGGCGTAACTACAATCTTGAATCTGAAAAAGTGATGTTTATAAATTTTGCTATATTAACCTAAAAAAAAAAAATACCTGATTTTTAAAGTCAAGGATAATTTGAACCTTTTCTGGTATTTAAAGGTTTCCGTAAAAAAAACTCTGTTTCTTCAAAACGGCTAAGCCGATTTTAACAAGCTTAGGCTAGTTCACAACAGCTTTTCTTGGGCTATAAATGTTATAATTTTTAAAGTTTTGTTACTTTCACATGTCGCCGTTAGAGGGCTTTTTTTCAATATTCCGTAAGAAATGTTTAATTTTCCCAAAAAAATTAAATCCATTGGCGTGTTTTTTTTTCCTGGAAAAGTAGCTAAATAATGCCTAAACAAGCTCGCGAAAACCGTATCTCGATATCTTGTTTCTTTCCTAAAATTTAGGCCAAAGAAAATTTTATAAGTCTATATCTCAAAAACTATAAAACCTACAAGAAATTTCATGGGACATTAATTATGTATTTTTATGGAACCTTTAATTTAGGTTACATAATCTTTTCGCCTAAATGCAATACTTTACGAGTTATAATAAAAATATCGAATTTCAGGAGTATACCTTAAAAAAACTTATGTCACATAAAATTTCTTGTAGCTTTTATAATTTTTGAGATATTGACGTATAAAATTTTCTTTGGCCTAAATTTTAGGAAAGGAACAAGATATTGAGATACGGTTTTCGCGAGCTTGTTTAAAAATCATTTAGCTACCTTTTTATGAAAAAAAAATTATACCAATTTAATTTTTTTGAGAAAATTAACCATTTTTGTAGGAATTTCAAAAAAAGCCCTCTAGCGGCGATATGTGAAACTAACAATACTTTAAATAATATAACATTTATAACCCAAGAATAGCTCCTTTTAACTAGCTCAAGTTTGTTAAAATCGGCTTAGCCGTTTCTAAGATACAGGGTGTTTTTTACGGAAACCTTTAAATACCTCCCACCACTTTATTTTTAGAGATACAGCAAAAATTGTTAAACAAAAAAGGTTCAAATTATCCTCGACTTTAAAAATCCGGTATTTTTTGTTAGGTTAATATAGCAAAATTCACAGAAACATCACTTTTTTAGTGTGTATATTAATGTATATTAATAAATGATGTGAAATTCAGTATATTTTGATAGATCTTTTTTTTAACGCACGCGTTCATAAAAGAATATTTTTTAACATCAAAATGACGATTAAAAAATTATTATTTCAATATAATTTTACGAAAACGTTACTTATATACTTCGTATGAATTTTAATAAAACTAAATATTTTATTTAATCCCTAGTGGAATTTACGCAAATACTCATAATCTTATCGCCGATAGAAGTTTTAGTTTTAAAAAAAAATATCAATATTAATTTAGAACGAAATTGCGTTAGTTTTACACACGCGCCAACGACTTGTAAAAATAGATAGTTTATTCTTATCATTGCAAAGGTTCATTATTTTTAATACATAATATAAAAACCTAAAACAGACCTAATTAAAGCAAATTTTTAAGGTAGAAATATTACTTTCCAAAGTTATACACTTTATTTTTATTATTTCTTCTACACCTAATTAAAATAAAAGGAAGGCGGCCTATAGTAAATGTTATATTTTCTTGACGATCTGGTGAAGGAATTCTAAATGGGGCTATCAAATCAGTATTAGAAAGTATCCATATTAGGCCTGGTACTTTCATTAACAGATATCTTTATTGTCAGGATAATTTTCATCTGAAAAATAATTTTATCCGTTAATAAAAGTACCAGGTCTTCGGAACATAGTGATACTGTGATACTGACTGACTTATATTTGAAGCTGCCGATAATTGAATTAAAATAAGTAATTTAGTTACTAAGAAAGTAATTTAATTACTTAATAATTAATTTAATTACCTAATAAATAATTGAATTACTACGAATAATTTAATTACCTTTGTTTATGGAAAAAGTGCCGGAATTTTGGCCAGCCAGAAAGAGCATCTTAAAACACGGCGGGCCGCTTTGAATCCGGCGAACGCCGCCTCCTTAGTATTTTCGATTGATGCTTACCGCCACCGTTTTTGTACTTTTTGTTGTAGAAAAATCTGTTAATGTTTGGGGTTAGGATAAAAAAAATATATTTTAGAGTCATTTAATGTTGAACTTGCCGAGAAAGCACTTTGAATAGTGTGACGTTCGTGTATGATGCATATTAGTATAAATTATTGAATTGTTTAGTGTATCGTGTTTAATATATGTGGTAATTTAAATAGAGTAATTGCTAAAATATGCAATTACTTTTAGTTTTAATTGATAATTAAACTATTTTTAACAAACATGCTAGTAATTGGTAATCGTAATTTACTACTACTTAGATGAGTAATTCGTAATTGTAGTTGAATTACTTTTTAAAAGTAATTGCGGCAGCTGTGGCTTGTAGGTATATGTGTGGGTCCCAACAACTACCGTAAATAATTTGGGTTTGTTATTTTGTCTTTTTCTGTCATGTCGTTTTAGATTTAAGATTTTAAATGTATCGTTTTACTAAAATTAGTGGTGTGTCCAAAATTTAAAAAAAATATCTAAGAGTGATTAGAAAATTATGATAAAAAAATTCTTTTTTCTTAAAACTTGAACACCCTGTAGCTCAAAAATTAAGAGGTTTAGGACATATCTTGATATTACCTTTTCTTCTTAAAATCACCAAAGGATTTACACCTTTAAGGAGGTATTCTGGTTTAAAGGCCCGAATTTTGGGTGTTTTTTCGGACGCTATAAAAAAAAAATCAATATTTTTAATATTTATTTTTTTACTAGTTTTTATATTAATACTTTAACGGCCGAGTGATGATCGCGTTGTTAAATTTAGTAATGGACTTAGCAGTTTAGAATGTTTAAAAAACGTCATTGTCAGTGTTATTCAATGATTTTAGTAGGCAACCTGTCAAAATCTGACATTTTGTTAAACATTCTAAACCGTCGTCAACTTAGCAAATTGTTAAAAATTAAAACGGTTTAGAATGTTTAACAAAAAAGTCAGATTTTAACAGGTTGTCTACTAAAAAAACATTGAATAACAATGACAATGACGTTTTGCTAAACATTCTAAATTCTAAGGGGCCCTTGCTAAATTTAACAACGCGGGGAAAATAAAGATATTTATAATACAGGGTGGCCGGCCATATTTTGATCCATTTTAACCCAGAATAACTTTGGAACAAATAAAAGGTATCAAGATGCGGTTTTTGCAGATGCACTTATATTTCTTTAAAGTTTATTCTCGTACCTTCACGATTTTATTGTGACATTCCATTAGCTAAAAAAAAAAATGGCCGATTTTCCATTATAGGGCAAATTTTGTTATTTTAAATGGAACACCCTGTATATTTTTATATTTTCAAATTTAATTTTTTCCCCTTTAAAAAAATTTTAAAACAAGCTATGGTCATCTAAAAAAAAACGTATTTATTGACCTTTTAAAAAAATTTACGTTCGACCAACAAATTACTTAACAATTAAAATTTGCTTCATATGTTACAAAAAAAAGGGTCGCCAAAAGGGGTTTTTTTTATTCACAAAATAATAGTTACAAAAGGTTACATTACTTTTTTTAAAAAAACCCCCAAATGTTGAAAATCCTTCTGCCATTCGACCCCTTATTTAAATTCGAAAAACTTATTAAAACTATTACAAAAAAATTTTAGGAATATTTTCTATTTGTTTCGGATATTAATTTTTAATTGCTCTAAATTTTGGGGAATGGATATAACACCCCCTTTTACATATCCCCACAGAAAAAAAACTGGAACAGTCAAATCTGGTGAACGAGGTGGCCAGGAAATAGGGCCTCCCTTCCCAAACCACCGGTTTCAAAAACGTTGGTCAGTGAATCCTTGGTAATGTTAGCATAATGTGGCCCTCTTTTGAAAAAAGACGAAATTCAATAGATTTTTTTCTTGCAATTAAAAAAAAATATTTCCGCTATCAAAGAAAACAAAAGGTTACAGTTGGTTCATGAAAAAAAAAAGGCCCATAAATTTTTTTTCTTTGACATACCACACCAGACTGTGACTTTTGGCAATCTCTAACGTTTCGTTATATTGTCGAGGATTTTCTGTTGCCCAAAACCTGCAGTTATGCTTATTTTCTTTTCCATTGAGGGGAAAAGTGGCTTCGTCTGACAATTTGTCATCCAAAAAAAGTATATTGTTCCTTACTAAATTTTAATTTCGGCAAAAATTCCCCCCTTTTGGAAAATCAGTTTATTTTATTTCTTGTAACATTTGAATTTT
>JAHBCN010020471.1:0-15095 GCA_019359885.1 Listronotus oregonensis
CGATGATGTTTTCTGCGTATACGGCACATGTCATCGTTCCCTGAACAAGAATAAGTGTAGTACGTCGACCATACATTATACCCCCAAAACATTACTGTTCCCTCTTCATAGGGAATAACTTCTCTAACATGGACCAGTCGTTCTGCTCTACCTGGACCCCTCCAGACCCTCTGCCGGCGACTGTCACTTTGTAGGCAAAATAGCCATTTGTCGGAGAAAAGCATATGGCGCCACTGAGGCAAAAGCCAATTACGGTTCTTTTCAGCCCACTGACGACGCGCAGCTCTATGTTAAGGTGAAAGCCTAGGCACTCTCAAAAGTCTTCTTGCTCTTAAATTTTTCGAATGCAGTCTTCTTGTGCTTGTCGAAATTGGCCTTCGATACGTGCGTATTAAATGAGATCGGAGATCTGTTGCCGTTATCGTACGCTTCCTTCGGGTGTAATTGACCATGTATTGATCTTCCCTCTGTGATGTCAGTCTGGGTCTGCCACTAACAGGCCTTCGTGCGAAGCTACGTTTTACTAACGTTCGCGGGATATTTAAACGACGCGCAATCAAATGATTTAATAAACCTTCTTGGTGTAAAGCCACTATTCTTGCCCGATTAAACTGAGAAATCAAATTACCCGACATTGTTCTCTAGTATTCACTCACTCAGTATTTGTTTTAAAACTGACCTTTTTCTGAAAAATTTTCGGTGTTCTGAAATAACGCAGTTTTTTGCCGTTATTTTTTTTTAATGTTATTAATAAGATAATAAAGAATTTAATATAAAAAAAATACTTAACATATTGAAAGAAACTGAGCCAAGACTTTTGACGATGTGTGTATTTTCTTCGGGTAAGAGCATCCTTACACATAGACACTTAGACACTTAGCGCGACTAAAATACTAATTGATGGGTCCCAGTAATTTGCAATAATAACTTGTTTTTAATTTATTCAGTCACGCTTTATAAAAAACTTGGTTTTTGTATTATAACGTTATTAAAATTACAATTTTTTTAAGTTGATTCGATGGTTTGATTTCTAATACCATTTCGAAGAAAATATAAAAACATCTGTATACCCTACTTGCTTTAAGTAGCAATTTTGTACACCTTTGTTTCTTTTCACCTGCCAAACCCACGATAATCTAAGCTTTTTAGTAGCCAAACATTCCTACCCCTGTTGGGTACATTGCGCAGAGGAACTTTCAGCTTTTATGCTATGATGTAAGTCTGACTTACGGACTCTTAAACTATGAATTTTGGGTTTAGATATGTGAATGAAATAGTTGTGTGTTTTACACAATTTAGAACAAACGGCTTATGTTCCGAAATAAGGTTCACAGTGTAAAAAGTAATCGATAATATAATAAATTTTCTTGAAACCTCAATATCTAATAATAACACACATATTAATTTACAAAAAATCGATATTTACAAGAATTACTATTTTAAATTTAATTTATGAGCGATTTATACTTCAGAAAATTAACAACGAACACTAAGAATTTACATTAAGTTTACACTAAAATTAGCAAAGAAAAATTGCTTGTTTCGTAATTAGGAATTAACAAAAAAGATAAGAGGCTGTTGTTGCACTAGATGAATAAGTATTCTGTCGTCGATATCTACCATTTATCTTTTTTTTTAGTCAATAATTATTTATTATAATAAAATTTATTTTTTAATTTTGACACAATTTTGGCACTACAATTTAGACAAAAGTTTGTGAGTCCATCTTTTTTTTATTTCCGAATCGTGAATGGACAGGATGAGAGTCAAATTGGGCTGATAAATTAAGAAAGTTGAAATGAATCAGCTCCCTAGTTGTTAATTTATAATTTTAATGTACAGATAAAGATAACATCTATCTTTTAACCTGTAATTTAGTGTAAATTCTTAAGTGTTAGTTGTTAATTTTCTGAAGTATAAATTGACCACTAGAGATTACTATTTTTAATTCCCTAGGAGAATACAAGCTTCAAAAACAATTACATACAATCAGAATAATTGCTAGTAAAAATGGATTTAGCGGATACACTAAAACTTCATTAAAAGAAGAAAGAAAAAAAATGATTAATTATATACAGGGTATTTAAAAAAATAGTTTATCAAGCTACGATATTTTTGACTTAGGTGACATCAGTTGCGTAGCTATGTAACCGAGGGCCCCAGGGCAAAAATGAAATTGAGGTCCATCTAAACTGGTAAATTATACAAACTTTAAAGGTGCAACTCACTTTCAGATCTTCTACCAAATTCATCTGCTGTTCCCGTCTGACAATTCCCACAACGAGTTCTTTGATTTCCTTTCAATAAAGATCGACAATATTATTTCCCAGGTTCCATTGGCCGAAGTAATCGTCCTCGGGGATTTTAATGTTCATAATAAGGATTGGATAGGCTCTACAAAAACTGATACACAAGGCAGAGCAGCAGAAAATTTCGCAATCAGCAACTCGCTCACCAATCTAATTATGGAACCTACCTACTTTGCTAGGGTTCCCACCCATAATTCTAACCCCTAGATCTCTTTCTTACTTCCACCCCCGAACTCTATGAAGCATCAGTAACTGATCCCCTTGGTCGCTCTGACCATGGTTTGTTTAACGTATCATACTTCATACATTTTAAGGCGACTGAACGCATGCCGCCACGAACCATCTGGCACTACAACTGGGCCGACTGGGATGGTCTGATAGATTTTTTTGCCAGCTACCCTTGGAATTCTATCTGCTTTTCAACTCACGATCCTCCCGAAATATGTAAACAAATTACCGAAACAATTCAACTAGGCATTGAGACCTATATTCCCCACACTAAAAAGAACCTCATAACTTCAAATCACAAACCGTGGTTTTCTAAATCCTGTGACAAAGCCAGACTTTTAAAAATTCAAGCCCACAAAAAGTTTTTTTAAAACCCCAGTCCCGAAAATCGACAGGCTAGCATCGACGCAAGAAATCGGTATAATCAGACCATCTCAGAAGCAAAAGACCGTTTTAACAATCGGATAAAAAATAAAGTTTTCTTTTGCTCGAATGGCAGTAAAACTTTCTGGTCCTTTGCCAAAAATATTAGTCAAAACTTTTGCACAAATTCTTGTCCACCCCTAATCTCTGAAGATGGAATTGTCTCTACCTCTAAAGGAAAAGCCGAACTATTTGCCAAACAATTTGCTGCCAATTCTACGCTTGATCCTCCTATTAATCTTTCGCTTCCAACAGTTGTCCCTGTTTCTCATAAAATGTCCGATATAATTTTTAATTAAAGTCAAACAGATCAAGCGTATTCTTTCTTCTCTTAATATTTAAAAATCGTTTGGGCTGGATGGCATACCAGCAATCGTCTTTAAAAAAATGTGCTCCCGAGCTCCCGAATCTCTTAGGACACGAGCATTTTCCCGGAGAGTTGGAAAGCTGCACGTGTGCAAGCTGTCCCCAAAAAAGGATCCAAAACTCTCCCTTCTAACTATAGACCTATATCTCTTCTTCCAGTTGTTTGCAAAGTAATGGAAAAATTTATTAATTCCCAAATCTTAAAGAATCTGGAAAAACATAAGATTTAACAAGATAGACAATATGGATTCCGTCACAGTAGATCCACAGCTGATCTTCTTTCCTTTGTCTTACACAAATGGAACAAGTCCCTTAAGTTTCTTGGTGAATCCCACATCGTTGCTTTTGACACATCCAAAGCTTTCGATCAGGTCTGGCATGATGGGCTTCTTAACAAACTTCCTTCTTACGGTCTTCAACCTTAGCTTTGCTCTTGGCTTTCCAGTTTCCTTTCTAATCGACGTATATCAGTTAGTGTAGATGGTCATTCTTCCAGCTACATCTTCTTTCTTCCACAATCAATTCCATTCATAGTTTTGCTGACGATAGTACCCTTCACTCTAGTATTCAATTTTTTAAGCCACCATGTAATTCTGATTTGGAAAACAAGCGCAGATCAATGCAGATATCTCTTTCACAAGACCTCAAACTCATCTTGGATTGAGGCGCCAAAAATCTTGTTCAGTTTAAAGCCTCGAAAACACAGTCATGTTCGCTGTCGCGAAAAAAGTCTGCCAATGAGCGGCCAAGTTCTGCAGAGCAAAGAGTCGTTTAATCTTGTTGGCGTTACCTTTGAGAATAACCTCAACTGGCACAAACACATTACATCCATAGCCTTGGCATCTTCAAAAAAGCTTGGATTCCTCTTCCGAGCCAGGAAATATTTCTCTTCTTCCAATCTGTACACTCTGTATGTATCCCAAATCAGACTCTCTTTAGAATATTGTTCTCATGTCTGGGGAATGGCGTCCCCTACAATACTTAGCATTCTGGACTCCATTAAAAGAAGATGAGAGAGAGAATGATCCAACGCTCACGGAAAGGCTTTCTCTTCTTGCCCACCGTCGAGCTGTAGGGGATCTGTCACTCTTCTATGGGTATTTTCACGGCTTTTGCTTAGAGGAATTGGCCAGTATAATTCCTTCTCTGGCAGGTCCCGACAGAGCAACACGTAGTGCAACTTTTATGCATCCTTTTACAGTTCAGTTAGAGAGGCCCCGAACTTCCCGCTATCTTCGTTCCTTCATCCCTTGAGTGTCAAGACTATGGAACCTGCTGCCCGCAGAAGCTTTTCCTTTTCCTACCAATCTCCAAATATTTAAGTCCCGAGTGAGCAAACTCCCTCTCACCACACTTAAGACACCCACGGTACGTTAGTACTTAGGCATCAGCCTTTGTGGACTGTCCCAAGATAAAAAAAACCTACTTTGCAACAGGAATACCGAAAATGACTACATTATATAACACTAGAAGTAAGCCCCAACATAATCTGGACATTACAATATTAGTATTAAAACGGATTAAAATAATTCCGTGGAATCAAGTTGAGCCTATAAAATTAACAGTGCAATTGGTTTTAGCACTAGTTAAAGAAAAAAAAAACGAGAAAGTAACTCTGTATTAAAAGATGAAATCAAAAGTGCATTTTACTTTGGCATTTATGCCAAACCATACCTGAGATATGTACTATCGTAATTAACAACGTGTTTATAAAATTAATATTTTATTTTCAAACCCAATAATTTTCTAATTATTTTTTTAATAATTTTATAATTTTATACCAAATTAGGTTCTAGTTATTTTGTAGCGACTCTAAAATAATGATATGTATACTTCTTATCGTAATCTATGATGCAAGATTATTCACTTAGGTTCATTCCGTACAATTTTTTTTAACTAAGCTGCAATGCCTAAAGCCCTGTTGCAAGTTCAGTTCAAATCATTCGAGATTTGCTGACGAGAGACTAAAAGTTTAAAAATTCTTTATTTGATTAGAATATTTATTTAACTCTTTTAAAAATCGCTTTGAAAACCAGGGAGTCCCCATGTGCTTGAGGGCTCTGGGGCACTGCCCCGCCTATCTCTCTGATGTTTCTCTTTATTTTGAAACCTTTTTTTACCGTCAGTTTTGTATGATTTAAAACTTTTAATAGTATTTTTGTTTCAATAAAGTTTAATTCATGCGGAAAACTAAAATATTTATTTTTCAATAAGCGGCCCCTTTTACTTAACCACATAGTAATAAGTAATAGTCAATAAAAGTTTTTTTAAATTATTTTAGTTTTTAATAAAAAAGGATGGTCGAATTATTATATTATATTTTATATTTTAAGGCTTAGTTTAAATATTTAGGGCAAAAAAACATTAACTTAAACAAATTTCTATCACAAATAATATGCTCTATGTTGAAAATGAGTTTTTGCATATTTTTTGCCACAAAAAAACGTTTTTAAATTCCATAAGTGTGTTACATTTTTTATTCAGGAAAACGAAATGCTTTTAAAAATGTACGTAAAGTCCATGTACGTGTGTTCTAAAAATACACTTTGGTAAAAAAAGATCTTGAAACACAAATTTAAAAAACTTCAGACTTGCAGAGATTATTTTTAAAACGATTTTTTAATTTAAAGAACAGTCATTATTTTTACAACGGTAAAATAAAAAAATTAATATTCCCATTTGTCTTTAAACAACCTTGTACCAATACAATAATTCTCACCCTCGTTTTATTTAAATGCACACTTTAGAATTAAATTATTTTTTACTATAAAGTACTACAAAACATAAATATTTTAACATCTCTTTAAATAAGTATTTTCAATTTAACTTTTAAGAAACTGGAGCAGGCAATTTTTTCATATCTTTGCAGCATAAAAAGAGTGCTCCGACTGCCAGCCATTAAATTGAAAATTTAAATTTTTAAATAAAACTTTTTACTTCATACAAATAACAAGCCGTAGGCAAGAGACAGTAGCTCGGACTTTTATTAATGTAAAAATTTTTCATTTGACGGAGGTTGCTGAAATTCCTTTTTTTTCTTTGTGCGTATTACTTGTTCTAACACAATTTGAAAGTATAAACTTCGAAACTCGTCTTTACCCAGTGACTTTAAATTGAATGACTAATCAAGGATATAAAGAAAAATAACAAATCTAAGACAGCAATATTTTTTATATTTTATATACTGGCTGTAATATATTGATTATACACATATTTATGATATGTGATGTACCATGTCTCACGATACAAGTCAGTCTTTCACACTAGGTAAGGTGAGTGGACCATGGTAGGACAAGCTCTTTGCAAGGCCAATAAATAAAAAGTCGTACTTGTTGCCATACGATGACAAATTCCTTCTACTCACACTAGCACTGATCGAATTCAAGGACACACATGTGCCAGCGAGTCGCTCGCGCTGCTAATGTCTTTATGGTTCGCTTGCACTGCAAAATATAAAGCAGTAAGTTGATTTCTGGCCTTAGCATTTACTGCTGCACCACGATTTAACAGTAACAAAGCAATGTCTTCTTGACCCTTTAATGATGCCATGTGGAGTGCACCAAAATCTTTATCATCTACAGCGTTGAAATCCGCATTATGATTTTACAAACTTATTACAATGTCTTTGTGATCCTCCTCCACTGCAAAATGTAAAGCAGTTTTTTTGGGTCTTAGATTCGTGCACAGATTTAACAGAATAAAGCAACGTCTTTTGACCACAAAATCCGTTTTGTGGGGTATAATTGTAATTAAAATTTTTGATAATATTAAAATTTTATATTTAAAAAAACTCTTAAAATTTTTATTTTTATAAAATTAAAATTATTATTTTTTTAATTTTTATATTTAAAATAATAAAAATTTTTTAAAAATTATATATAATTATATTAATTATATTATTATATTATAAACTTATAAAAATGTTTTATTTGGGCCCTTTTGGCAAAAATTGCAAAATTTTAAACAGTTAAAAACTTTATTTTTTGTTTTTTAATTTTTCGATCCAATTTAACATTTTTATTTAAAGGGTTTTTTACCCCTTATTTTTTTTTTTTTTTTTTTTTTTTTTTTTTTTTTTTTTTTTTTTTTTTTTTTTTTTTTTTTTTTTTTTTTTTTTTTTTTTTTTTTTTTTTTTTTTTTTTTTTTTTTTTTTTTTTTATATATATATATATATATATATATATATATATATTATATATATATATATATATATAAATTTTTTTAGGTTAAATAACTGATTGATTACACCAGCCTACTTTGGAGCCCTGTTCGTTTTAAGGCCGTTTAAAAAAATTAAGCAGAATTTAAATTTAATAAACAATGATTATAAAACAAAGTGTTATTTAATAATTTGTTTGTTTAATTTATCCAGTACTCCAAAGAATAACTACTGTTTATTTGTTATAATGGTGTTCCATGGTTCACCTACCTTATCAATAAATGGAAAAAAGAAAAACGGCAATAACACTTCGTTCAATTTGAATCAGAAAAAAATGGAATATCGTGTATTGCTTTTTTTTAGCTTTTTAACGAAACTGTTTTAAGACAAATGACACATTTTACCCTTGTTCTTCTGAACAAGTGACACTCGAATAACTTTTTCGATGAAGTGAACCATTACTTTGGGAAAATGGCAAAAATGTCCTGCCGGAAGCCAAAGAAGAACAACATCTCATTAAAGACGTTGATTTGACAAGGTAGAAACATACCCTAATATGGTCAAAATTTAACCTACCCTGTGAAAAATAATAATTCATAAATTTTATTCATGTAATACAAGCATCCTAATGAGTTTTCGAATTTTACTTATTAATAAAGTTAATAAACCTAAGGCGAGTGTCTAAAGGTATTTTTTCATTGTCTCGCAATTTAAACTTTGCTTATATTTATGTTAAAAGTGTATGAAATGACCAATGATATTTTGACAACATCGTTTTAATAAAAACCCAGCTTTATTTTGTTGATAATTTTTACTTATGATCTGTTTTTCTGACATTTAATGTTGCCAGTTGGCTGGCTTATATTTATCAAAACGATAAAACTTATGTCGGGAAAAAAATGAAGGAGTTTTTCAGATGTGGTTCCTTTTTTGTACCTACGCCATACTGGATGAAAAAAAGGTTCTTTTTAAGAGAATGTAGAATTATACATCTATTACCTAAATAGTTTTTTTCGAGAAATACTTCCAGTCGATTAGTTAAGAAGTAAATTTTAAAACACTAGCATTTTTTTAAAATAACCATTTTATAAAGACTAAATTACTTTGTATTAATATTTCCTCGATTTAGTTATTTTCAAGATATCCACAATTCTTTTATTTAAAAGCTAGTCCCTTCCCCAATGATTTAATCTTCAAAAGAAAGCTTTCTCTTTTGATAATGCATCAAACATGCATTCTTGTGTAACTTTGCAGCATAAACTTCAGAACTAAGAGTTTTTTTTTTTAATTTATATTAAAATGTAAAATACATGCAAAGAACAATTTCACGTAAGAAGCTTACGAAAATTACAATGGAAAACTTTTACCACAATTAAAATAATACTACAAAATATAGGGTAATGCTTTTTTTCTCTTGCTAAATAAGGGCATTAAAAATGTAAAATTTAATAAATATTAAGGAAATGAAAAGCATTTTTTTGGATAAGGCGTATTTTTACTTTTTAATGTTTGTAGTAACACAGATACTTTCTTACTTTTATACATACCTTCATTTAAGAAGGTCGATTTTAAGTAATAAAATACATTTTAAACTATATTTTTGTATTTCCAAAAAACTGATTGTGTTTTTACAAATATTTGCTTTTGTTAAGCTTTAGTAAAAATTTACACAAAAACAAAATGTGTAAATATAAATTATTTATAAAAGCTAAATTTTTACAAAAATGTGTTGTAGTTATGCCTTGCAAGTATCTTACTAGTATCAAGTAAGTATGAACTGCTTTTTTTACAACGATATTTTCATATTGCTCTGAAGAAAGTAGGAAAATGGTCTGATAACTGGACAATTATTTTCAAATAGGAAGAGCTGACCATAACATAACATTTTTCGTTAAAGAAAAATGCGTATGTATATAAAGAGAAAAGGATTACAATTTTTTTTTCAAAGTAAGAAATATTCTGGCCGAAAATAAAACTTATATAATGATGTTTGCAAACATAAAGGGCATTGCTCCTTTTTTAAGATATTTGTGTCATTTTTCTTGCATACTAAGGGTTATTCATTGAGCTGGTTCTACTGGCAACCACATATATATTTAAATTGTGATTAAAAATGTAGCAATTATACACAATGTTACAATATAAATTTTATAAGATTACCAATAACAATTGTAATTTATTAACACACCAAAGAAATCTGCATAAGTATCAGAAATAATTAAATCGCCCCCATGCTTTACATTTGTAGTTTGAAAGGCCGAAAGTTACTAAGGCACACTTAGCCTGTCGAGAAATTTCTGAAAATACAATTATTTTTAGCACAATGTGAGTCTTGTTGGTATAAATGCAAAAAACATTTTTCTTATCTCCCCAGAAGTACATATTGCAAATTAAGGTTTTACATTTTAATACATTCCCTATAAACAACGTTTGTCGATTTTCTAAAGGTACTGTGATGGGCCACTAATGTCAGCGTCTTTTAATTGACTGTGTCTATCACCATTCGTTGGCCCGATATTAATCCTCAGTTAATGGTTCGATGGAAAAAAGGCATAATGATATATCCACAGTGGCCTATTAATTTAACTGAGTTACAAATCCAACGTTATTAATTAAGCATTGACCCACTGCATTTATTCGTTACTCAGCGTACGTTAGATCGTGTTTGTTCTCTTTTTTGGCCCTTTGCCTAACCACCGACAACTAAAAGTGAAGCGTGCCACCATAACCTAACTTTTTCAGAAGCTTGATGATTTTTGTGAATGATTAGGGAAGACGTGATCGGAAAGTTTGTACGGTTTTTCGGCAGTTTTTGTGTTTTTTTTTGGTGTTTTGCAAATAAAAAGTATATTATGGTGCTATTTTATAGTTTTAAGAATCTTTGTTATTATTATATTTAGTATTATTATTGGCTGTTATGTTAATTCTGACTTTGTTTCGTATTTTTGTATTTTAATTGTAAATTCATCTGCAAACCACATTGTTTTAAGTGCCTCGTTTGTCTTGTTGTGCTCAAGGTAATATATTATAGTTTTTTATGTAGGTATTCATATTTTTTTTTAATAAAAATCAAACATTTTACATTTTTATTTCATTTGGTTTTCCAGTGGTGTACCAACAGTAAGCCTATTTACCGTGTAAATATTAGTTACTATTTAGCTAATATCCCAATGATTTTCCAACAGTGGCCCTAAATGAAACATCGGTAAAAATTAGTTACTATTTCGTTAACACCCCAATGGTTTTTCAACAGTGGGCCTCCATAAATATATCATAGGGCCAATATGTAGAAGTATTGGCAAACTGACTGATAAGTGTCGATGGGCCGGTGTGCCAAACGCAATAAGGGCCGATGTTGGCACCAACATATATTGTGTCAATGGGCAGTTGAATAATTAAATGAAAAAGTATATTGGGTCATTGATTTTCCATTATTCAATGTTGGTGTTGTGTTGGTGCTTATTCTTATAAAAGTTTATTAAGTATATTTTACCTAAACTATAAATACTAGTTAAAAAAAATATTAATCCAGAAATGCTTCCTTCAACTTTTGTGTAAGCTACCATGAAAAAGTTGATACAAAATGGTGTTTTCAAATTTGCCATCCGACGTTTCGAAATATTAAGAGTCAAAATAATACTCTTTTATTTTTTTTTGTTTTGGAATAATATTATTTGAGTACTTATTCATACGTCTTGTGCCGTCACTTATACAAAAAGTAAGTTTTAGTTTTTTTTTCAGAGTTAAAATTAACAATAAACGCTATAAATATAATGTAACTTTACAATCTCACAAATCATAAAAAGCTTTGTCTCGCAGCAAACGAAAAACAAACAATATAAAAAGTAAAGAAATCCAAGATAAACCATCCCCACAAAAGAAAGCCAGACATTTTCGACAGGTCAAATAAAAGTTTGTAATCTCCCATCTTGCACTTATTAGAAGTTTCTTCACGTATCTTTGAAAGTTATTTTTATTCAAGTCGTGATGTCATATGACTGCTGTTCTATTTCCGGTAGGCAGAGTCGTTAGTGCGCTGCTCGTGTTAAATCATGAAATTTTATTCAATTGCGACGCTGTCTATAAAGACACCCTTCTCCCTAGAGATCATTTGATGAAGCATTCAGTCAAACGCAATAATAAAGGCTAATTTATTATATGTACTAGTACTGTGGTTTTACGAAGTAAAATATGCTAATTTCTTTTTATTTAATAAAAATTTAAGTTAATTTACTCTTTTAAGTCTAAGAGTTTAAAAATGTATTATTAATTAATTTTATACCAACCTATTTTTTATACTTTTTAAGAAAGTGTCTTGTAGTACCACAGTTAAAAATCTACCGATTTAATGTACCACAGTTAAAAAAATGGCGATTTAACTTATTTTGCATATTCGCACTTCACTGCACCTAAATCCTTATTTTAAAAGATTTAATTATACCTAGGAACACTCTTTTAGTAAAATAGATACCAACAGAGGTACAATTCAGTGAATATATTAAGCCAGTAATAAATTCGCTAAAAACCTGACCTGCAGTAGAAATAATCCCTTGACGTTTTTCTCATTAAAAGACACATGAATTAAATGTAAAAGAAATAATGACAGTCTAAGAACGTTTCTACAATGGTTCTACAAGTTAAAAGAAATACACCATGGTAACTGCTTACTTGTTAGTGTCTTAAAGCTGGAGTACAGCGTTTTAATTACAACCAAAACGTCTTTTTAAGTGACGTGTTAATGATAATTTTCCATGGATTAAAAAAAATATCCGATTAATTTTGAAACCTAATTAAACTATCTTTAATAATTATTTTATAACTAGTAAAAAAATAAAGCAACCTGTGTACGGAAGAGCGTGGAAGAGAGTCCTGAAACATCAACGAGGAACCGTTCATTACAGCTTTGAATATTAAAGAGGTTTCTTTAAAGAACTTTGGCTACATTACACATGTTCCCCCATAAAATTTAGCTAGTGCAAGAAATAAGGCCGACAGACTACTATCAAGGGCTTGATTGATTATGCTGTTGCGTTACAGGAAAAAGCTAGAGACCATCTCGATTCCAGATTTGACCGCTCTAGACTTTTTTCTTTAGGGCAATTAAAAGGAAAGTGTCTAAGTTAATAAGTCACAAACCATCTCTCAACTAAGGCATGACATTTACAATGAAATCCGTGCCATAACACCTGACATTTTGCGGAAAGTTATGGAACATGTGTTGGAAAGGACACGACTTTATAAAGTAGATAATGGGTGACATCTGCGGGATGTTCTTTTTTACGCTAAGGCTTTAAATATTTTCGGTAAAATTTTACTTTACGGCACCACGCCGATTTTTATAAAAGTTTGCATACGGCGGTTTTTTTGGGGCGCTGATCACGAATCTAAAATTAGTTTTTATTCCGGCAACCTTTGGTTTTTGAGTTATGAGGCCCCCAAGTGAGCTAACCTCAAAATTCTTTCTTCTTGAAACTGATTACCAAGAAATGGGAACATACACTGATTAGGCACTTATATATTAAACAAATACACTTAAATTTACAATAATTTATTAATTATTTTAAGTAAAAATTATCTCAAATGATTCCACTTTTCTGTACGTTGTAAGAATATATGATGTATCACTTGTTGCCTGATTTAATATTAAGTTGTAAATATATAAAAAAAAATGGATTTATTTGAGGTGTTTTTTACTAAAAATAAGCAATACACTTTTGTAAATTTTAGTGTATTCGTTTAATATATAAGTGCCCAATAAGTTTATGTTCCATTTTTATGGTAATCAGTTTCAAGAAGGAGAAATTTTGAAAAAACGTCTATTTTAAGGTTAGTCCAATTGGAGGCCTTATAACTCAAAAACCACAGGTTGCCGGAAAAAAACTGATTTCAGATTCGTGATCAGCGTATCTTAATGATATTTTAATTTTGTCAAAGACTTTCGGGGATCACATACGTTACTTAGATGCTATTTTTAGTAGGCTTTAGTGTGCAAAACTAATATTGAAATTTAAAAAATGTTAATTTATACCGGAAAAATTTAATTATCTTGGTTATGTTTTGAGTGAAGATAATATATAGCTGGTTCCAGAAAGAATTAAAATTATTCGAAATTTCAAAATATATAAAAACTCAACAATCATTTATGACCGCGCTTTTTGTTTGAGCGAGCCACTTTTTATGAAAACAAAATAAGTGATATTGGGGTAAAGTGCAATAAATCGCTTCTAAAAATATAAAACGGGCTTCAGAAAACTTAACGCTATTTTAACGAGCCTTTTTCGTGGAAACGGATGCGAGTCAATACGTCGTAGGCTTTAATTAAGCAAAGAACAAATTTTGACATTTGCGTGGAGTTTGTAAAAATGACGCGTTTTTTTAGTGGGCCTTTATTTATTTATCTTAACCGACAACAAAGCATTAAGCTATATTTAAACCGGCCGTTTATGGACTCCACGGATTACTTGTTGGGCATAAGCATTACAGGAGTTGGATTTTACCAATAATATAATATTATACGGGGTCTTTGCAAAATATACTTGCCGACAACCTATCTAGATTTGCCGGGGTTCGTAACAGTGTTCAACATGATAAATGTTTAAAACTTTTTTAATACCGCTTTCTAAAACCTTTAAAAAAAAAAATGAAATTTTTCGATTTAGGAATAATTTAAGTTTTATCAATGGCTACATTTTATTTAAAAATCTTTTCTTTTTAGAAGTCTATGATGTTCTTTGTTTACGACCGCCTAAGTTAAAAAGTGTATTTAAATTTATTACGAAATCCCGGGGAATTTTGGGGTTTTTTAAAACTTGAACAGTATTAAAAATATACTTTTGGTGGCGGAATGTGGTTAAGTCAATAAAAACCGTGTTAAAAACGTGTGATTTTTACCAATGGGCTAAAGTATCTATTTTAATCAATCTTACCATGATACCCATCATATCCAATGCCATAAATAAAATTATTTGGACTTGTATCTACTTTAAACCAATTACCTTATATAGGCTAAAGAGGGCAACTACCCGTATACTTTTTAGCAAACTTATTTTTTACTATTTTACCAAATATATTCGTGTCAAAAAAAATATTATACATCACGGCAGCCAATTTACTGCGAAAGCTCGGTCAGGCACCCTTGCAAAGCTTGAAGTTAAAGCGGTTTATAATTCAATACGTCATCTTCAGTCAAATCTGGTTAAACGATACATGAGAGCACTTTCTCAGTTATTTCGTACATATTGTTTTAAAAAACGTAAAAGGTGGGCTATAGAATTTCGAAAATCGGTGGCTTTTTAAATGCTGTCACCCATGAATTAGAAGACTTTTTTTCTAGGGTGTTACGATTAAGAAAACCATCTATTTCGCCAGTTCGAGCGTTTTTATAGACTTTCAGCTTGCTCAACGCCGTACTATTACATACCCCAGCCCGGCAAGCTAATTTTAGTTAGATCGAATTTGGTCTTATCTAACAATAAATAAAATTTAATAAATTGGTTTTACAGTCTTTATAAAAAAAAAAAACGCTTCTCATTTAAGGGGTAACCACTTAGCCTAAATTAACGTTTCGACTAATCTGGGCTTATAGGAGGGAAGCGCAAATAAATAATACG
>JAHBCN010020472.1:0-15052 GCA_019359885.1 Listronotus oregonensis
ATAACCGTATACGTGTTGGGTTTTAAAATTAGTTTATTTTTAATTTTTTTTTGTTTTTCGGGGAAAACAAAAAAAAATTAATTTTTTAAAAGGTTTTTTTTATTTTAATTTTAAAAAATTTTTTTAAAAAGAAAAACAAAAAATTTTTTTAAAAAATTTTTTAAAAACCCAATTTCTTTTGTTTTTGAACTTTGGGAAATTTCTTTTTAACCAAAAAAATTTTTTAAAAAAGGTAATAAAAAACGGGAAAAACCCAAAATTTTTCCTTTTTTTTTCCCCCAAATTTAAAAAAAATTTGGGAAAAATCACCCTTAGGGAAAATTTTTTTCCCCTTTTAAAAAAAAAAAACCTAAAAAAAATTTTTTTTAAAAAAATTTTCAAACCATTTAGAAAAAATTTAAATATTTTTTTTTTACCCTTTGAGAATTTTTAAAAAATTTTTATTTTTAAATTTTAAAAAATTTTGGGGAAAAAACAAAAAATTTTTAAAGGGTTGCCAATTTTTTTTCAAGAAAGTTTTTTTCTATTTTTATATAATTTCATGAAAATAATTATTTTATTAAAATTACTTAAAACAAATAAATTTTTATAAAGAATTAAACCTTTTTATGTCTTTTCATTTTTTTTGTTACTATTATTGCGGGGCAGATGGCTCTCCATAATAATCTCTAAAAAAATGTAAAATTTTTTAAAAAAAAATATATAAATATCTTTATTCTGGAGAAAAGCCAAAAAATTTTTTTTAAAAATTTGATATTCCCAGAAATCAAAATAAACTATAAAAATCTATCTATATGGCTAAAAGTTTTATTTGCTTTTTTATATATTTTTTTTTTAATTTTTAAAAGGGGTACCTACACGGACCTTCACCAGTAACTTTTTTTTAAAAAAAGTCATGTCAAAAAATTAATGTCAGTTAATAAAACAAAATTTTTTTAGTTTCTTATCTTTTGAGTAATATAAAAAAAATAATTTAGGGCACACCCGTCCGTCGATAACCAATAAGTTTAAAATAACATATTTTCTTATAACGGGTTGCCAATTTTTTTTAAGTAAAGTTTTTTTTTCTATTTTTATATAATTTCAAAAAATAATTTTTTTTATTATAGTACTTAAAACAAATCAGTTTTAAAAAGGGTGGTAACAATTGCAAAACGGTTTTCTGCTTTTTTTGGTTTTTATAAATTTTTTTTTAATAAAATTACATTTAAGTATCCTTTGGGATAGCAAATATACTACCGGAGAAAAAGAAAATTGTGTTTAATTTTTTTTTTTTCAACCAAATAAACTTACTGGATCTTGGAGTAAATTTTAGTGCTGGGCGGGGTAAAAACGTATAAATTGATAATTATTTAGTTAAACATAACACACAGAAACGAAATCTATTGACAAAATACACCCCAGAAAATCGGAAAAACAATTTTTAATTTTAAAATTTTAAAAAAAATATAGGTTAGAAATAAATCTAATATCTGAAAAAATTCTTTCTACATTGTCAAATTCAAAAAAGTTATCAACAGTTTGCGGACTTAATTTTCGGCCATCAAATTTTTTTATTCTGGTTCTGTCAAAATTTTAATTGGGATAAATAAAAAACTGCTTTGCTTACCAAAACTAACCATGACCGACTAAGGGGCTTGAATTTGTCTAAACAGTTGGTCATGGTTAATTTTGGTTAGTTAAAGCGGCTTTTATTTTTTCCCCAAATTTTATTTCAAACGTGAAAAAGCGGGAACGTATTCGAAAAGACCCTAAATTTTGGGAACACCCCGACGTTCCTTGTCATAATGGGGGGTTTTCGCATTATATGGGAAAATCAATGGTAATTTTTAAAATTTTTAAAATTTAAAAAAAAAAAATATTAAAACACATAATTTCTCTTTTTCCGGGATTTTATTTGCAATCCCTAAGGACACTGGAATATGACTATATAAAAATTTTACCATATAATCCAAAAATAAAAAAAACCTTTTATGCAATAATTACCAAAGAAATTTAAACCCTTTTTAAAGTATTTTCCCTGTTTTTTTTTACTATTAGAGCAGACTAGCTCTCCCTAATAATCTCTAAAAAAAGTATAATTTTTAAAAAAAAAATATATAAATATTTTAAATTTTGGAGAAAACCAAATAATTTTTTTTTAAACCCCCTTTTTTTTGTTCGATTTTTTTTAAACATTTCATTTTTTTTATACATTTTTTAAAAAAAAAAAGTTTTAGTAAATCCCAATTAATTTGATGAGACTTTGACGAAAATTGATTTTTTTTTTTTTTGCATTTTATGTACTTAAATTTTCTGGTTTATTTTGTCTAATTTATATGCGATTTCTCCCTGAATAAAAGTAATTCCGTTGTTCTAAAATAAATTTCGAAATTCTTTAATTTAAAAAGTATAAAAAAAAAATTTTTTAAAAAAAATACGAATATGTCGAATGTGTCCTATTAGGGGAAAAATTAAGTTTAAAAAAATATCTCCTTTTTCCTTTAAATTTTAAACATTTTTTTGGGAAATGTGCATTACTGGAAACTTTTCCCATTTTTGGCCATTAAAAATCAAAAAAAGAAATATTGAAAATTTTTTTAAATTTACTTTGTTTTATTTTTTCTGCGAAATTTTCAAATCTTTTAAAAAAAAAAAAAAAAATGGTGTTAAATTTTTTTTTTAAAAATTAAAAAAAAGGGATTTTTTGAATTTTTTTCAATAAAACGCACCATTTAAATTTAACAATTCTACGTTTAAAAACCCAAAAAATTAAAAAAAAAAGTAAATTTTTGGATTTTAAATTTTTTTTTCGTTTGTTTGTTTTTTTGTTCTGCTTTCAGCGAAGGGGAAGGGAGAACGGGCTGCGTATCGCGAAATTTTTGCTCGACGCGCTAGGAACACAAGCATTTTTTTAAAAAGTTTAATAAACTTATATGAAAATGTGAGATATCCCAAATTTTACTTTTAATTCAACTTTAAAAAACCCTTTTAAAAAATTTAAATCGGGCCATTTGTCTAATATTCCCGGGACTTCCAAGTGGGCCTAATTTGTTTATAGTGCAATTGAATAAAAACTATTAATGCGACAATTTTCATCTTTCGGCAGCTTAAATTACATGTTATTGACTATCATTTCCCAAAAAATCAGTCCTTAATATTAAAAATTAACGGAGATACGATTTTTTAAAAAAAGGTCTGTTTTAAGCGTTTTTTCGGCTTTTGTCGGTGAAAAATGGTCGGATCAGGATTTTTCAAATATCATTTTGTAGGTTTTTAAAATCTTTACGAACAGTATTTTATAAGTTAAGTGACATAGCCAGTACTTTTTGTTATATTAAAAAAAAAAAAAAAAAGGCCATTTTTTTTGAATAAATATTGCTTTAAAAAATTCCCTGAAAAAAATTGTTGGATTTTTGATTTTAGTAATATACAGGTTATTCTGGAAGTCATGGTGCAGTCAGATATGTGTTATATACATTAATTACAAAAAAATCCATAATGATTTGACTACAACAGGACTTTGGGTTTTATGGTAAATAAAATCCAAAAGAACTATATAAAAACGTAATATTATGTAAAGAACACACGAACTCCTAATGCTAATCGAGGCTGTTCTCCGTTATATCCACAATTTACACTAAATAAATCAAAAGTAAGCTGTAGTGTGTATCTTAAAAACATCGGAAACGATATATACGTCAAGACAAATCATAAGCCATGTATGTTAATACATACATATCATGGTTGTATTTTAAGTTGATCTTCTTATTCCGACTGCCGGACTATCAACAAATAATTTAACACTCCATTTACATAAGAACTAATTAAAGGTGCAACACAGAAAAAGCTAATTCTCGCAATGTTATTTACAGCACCTTGTTAAATAGAGTTAATGTGCATGTTGTATATACTATATTACATCTTGTCCGCTAGAACTTTTCACTTATCTGAACAGGAAGTTGCTATAGCTGGTAAAATACACAGGCTGGATATCTATGTTACTGTTTCTTGTTTCGAAATTCTTGATTTACTTAAAAATGGCCGTTGTATAAATGTTGTAATTTTGTACTCTCTGTAATTAACAGTTAAGACGAAGTAACTTCTCTATCGCATACTTGTTTCCTATAAAATACCAAAACGGGCAAAGTACTTTGTACAAATAGTGATATACAATTTATTTAAAATATTCTAAACTTACCAGGGGGCTTCTAAAGAATTGCCTTTGGAATATCACCTACAGGAGCAGGGTTTAAAAAAATTGGATTATAAATATAAATACATAACAACCATACTAAGTGACACATAAATGAGAAGTACAGGCAAATTTGTCAAAATTATTAGTTTTAAGAAAATCGACATTAAAAGTTTAAAGACCTTGGAAAATTTTTGCAATAAGAACAAAACCAAACATATTTCTATCTTATATTTATTAAAGTATTGTGCTATAGACCATCGTTCTTTTTAACCTTCTTAATCGCAGATGAAGACTGCTCGCTCGGACTATTAAAACTATTATTTTCCTATACTTAATTTATTTTTAAACCGTTTTAATCGCCGAAAGCTGCAGTCATTCACCGAAAAACGTAAATGAGGGTGTTTATTTGTTACAAGAATGACGATTAAAAACGTTCTGCACCATACACTTCGTTTTTAAATAAAGACGGACAAATCAACAGCTTTATTCGGGTTCGGTAAATTACTGTTTTAGAACCGTCCGGCGCCTGCGCAGTTCAAAACTGTCTCTTCGGGTTTAAAAGAACTGTTCTCGGACTTGTTAATTCTAAGTTCGCGTTTTTCTAGGACTACATTGGGACAGTTTAGAACCGTTCATATCAGTCCGCACTCTGTTTTAAGAACTGTTTCTGGACTATATTGAGGTTAGTTTTAGTGGGAGTTGTGAATATTTTAATTAATTGAATTTTGTGTTTCGTTTTGATTGTGGCAATAAAATGGAACTAGGAATTTTCTTAAGTAATGCATTAAGTTCATATTCATCTGAAAGTGGTGATGATGTAGAAAATACATTTCTTGTGGCATCTACTGTAGCAGAAGAGTTAAGAGATAATCCTAAAATTAAGGATTATGTGGCTATGTTGTCGTCTATGATTATGACGCGGGTTTAATTTCAAATATTGAATTCTTTTAAATGCGTTCGAGATTTTCAAATGTCCGATAATACCAGAACTGTCAGAGAACGATTCTAAGTATTGAGCTACCGCGCATACAGTTCTGGAGCGTTCTCGAGTAGTTCAAGAATCGTTCGTAAAAAGTAAACCGAATAAAGCTATTGATTAAAATTTCAAGCGCGCCCAGAAATTTCTTCCGGTGATGTTATGTTCGGTTTTTCCACATCTGGGACGTTTGCTCAATATCCGCACCTTTTAGAACGATCGGACTTAAAACTGCTTAGTAGAGAGTCTGTAGAAATCTTAAATAAGTGTGAAATTTTGTTTTGTCCTAATTTTGAAATAAATAAATATATTTTCTAAAAATGTATACTGTAAAAAAGCTATTTTTCAAAGTGTGTTTAATGTTGAAAAAATCTATTCTTATACAAGAAAAATAATTAAGAATAAATTTACATGTTTGTTGTTTTCACATTATGCGGTAGTTGTGTTAGTATTTGCATATACAAAAAATTCTTAAAAGCTTGAAGGTCTTTCCATTTTTGAATTCATGTCGAGCATTCTAAAACAATGCATTCTCTTCGATATAGTTAAAAAAATTAACAAAAAGCCAATGGTTAAATTTAGGCCGCTATAAATTTACGTCACATGATTTCATGATTTTTAACCTCCCTTCCTTCCTGTTCCTGTCACAACTCGTCACATTTGTGGGATTCCTTCCTATTAGTGAGACGTCATACCTTTAAATTTTACATCTAAATAATTTTATTTATATAAATATCATATGAATAATAAGCATATCGAAAGAGTTAGTACAATTCTTACGGTTTTCGTCTGCATTTAAGTTTTGCGTTTTAATAATTTAGATTTTTACATGTAACGTCACAAAACTGATGACCCCCATACTTCTTGTCACACAATGTCACAATACTTTACACCCCTCCCCCCTTAAGGTGTGACGTAATTTATGGATGGTTGCTTGCTTTAAATTTGGGGTCGGTGATAACATTGGTGTCCTAGGTGCCGTTGCGTTGTAGCTGTCCCGATAGTAACCTAACCTTTAATTGGTCTAAAGGGAAAAGGACACTTACGTCTATATCGTTTTAATGAAAATGATGTTAAGCTTCTAAAATATGTTTGTTTGACTTGTTCAATACCAAAGGCCGTTGGCTTATTTCTAGCACATTTAAAGACTTTAACAGCATTCTTTATGAAGTTCGACTTTTGTTTTTTGGTTTACTGAATAAAAATCTTTATAAGATTCCATGTACTCATGCCTTCTTACTGGAAAATTAACCTTTGCGAAATCAAATTTTTTAAGCATGAAAGGCGTAATAAAGAAACCTTACCATGGACATAATACCTTTTTAGCCTGTATGTAAAAATAAAATACGTCTATTACTCCCGACTGAGCGCCTTTTTTAGAAACCACACTTTGTATGATAATAATTAGAACTTAATTTTAACAAAAGATTATATCACCTTTGTCTGCTTTTTTTTAAATGTAAACCACAAATTTTTTGGGTCAAAATACATTGATCTAACGCAATTTACCTTAGTCGAAAAGTTGATAGTTTGCGAGATACGGGGTTACAAAGTTTTCATTTTATTTTATTTAATTTTAAATAAATTTTAGGGTGGGAAATCGAAATCTGCTTATTTGTTGTAAAATATAGAGCCATCTGCAGTCCTTTGCTCAAATTATTTATATTTTCTGCGCAAAAAAGAAATACCTGGTAAATATTGCTACGAGAAACCGTTTTGGGGATATTTTAGATTAAACGTTTTATTCCATACAAAAAATTTAAATTGCCCTACTTGACGCTTTGTTCAGGCCCAGGACAGGTCCACATTATTTCAACCGTATTTAAAGGCCAATGCACATTTAACATGAAAATTAAAAAAATTAAAATTTTGAATTTTACGCATAATCTGAAGGGTCATTGATAATATATATATATATATATATATATATATATATATATATATATATATATATATATATATATATATATATATATATATATATATATATATATATATATATATATATATATATATATATATATATACTGATTATCCTATGTACTTTATATGAAAAGAACTATAGACAGTTACCGTCTGTTGTCTTTATATGCTTGAAAAATCTTGTTTTCTACAAATCTTTTTAATGATGTAATGGCTACTACACATTAGTGGTATTTAACATGACGAATTAGTTTAAAACACCAGCTGGCCGGAGAGAATTAATACTTAATTATCGATCTTGTTTAGTATCCAATTATGGTCAACCTTATTTAGGTAATTACTTTATTGTTACATTATGTTTTGGTATTAATTTAATATAAGAAATCTGCTTTTTTAAATAAGGAAACCAAAAAAGACCTAAAATGAAAATACAAAAAATCAGTATTCTGTCAAAATTTAAAGTTTATTACGACTGGTTAAGACAAAACCTAATAAAACTAAAATATTTTTGTTGTAACTTAAAATAAATACGATATTTTAGTGGTTGGTAGTTGTGGAAAATAGAGCTATTTGAAAGTTGCATTATTTATCATCTTCCCCCACACTTATTATTGGAAATTGGAAAAAAAGTCCTTAATCCTTAACTGATGCAAAATCGGTTAGAGTTCTTGCTAATGTTATCAAAATTGTTCCTTAGGTAGGCTAATTTTGGAGACAAGATAGGTTTTTTAATTTACCCGTGGTAGTTTTAGAAACATTAAAATAACTTCCAGCTATTTTTCTTGACCACTTTTACTAACTGTGTTTTTTCTTAACGCTATTGGGACACCCGGTATAGTCTGTCTCAAAGTATACCGTGTAGCTCTTGCCTTTATTTATGGATTATACATGCCGACAGCAATAAAACTGCGGATCGATAGGTATTAAAGGACAGAAAATTAGGGACGGACTATAATAATATAAAGATTTATAATTTATTGTTTATTTAGGTGAGTATTATCTTAAAATTACATTAAGAAATTAAATATATGCAAAGTTTTAATAAATTTATAACTGCATTATCTATACATAATTACATTTTTAATCTAAATATCTAAATCTAATTCTGTTTCACTATCAGAGTCATCATTGAGATTAATTACAATAGGATTTATGTTGGTTTGGATAGAAATGTAAGAATCCTCAATTTTTATAAAGTGCTGTAGTGAATTTTTCCAGCTATCAACTGGTATGTTAGTAATTACATTTTTTGTTAAATTTATAACACTGGGACTTAAAGTAGGTGTAACATTTTCTGCTCTGATCTTTGATTTTACTTGGTTCCACAAATGCTCTATGGGGTTAAACATACAGTGATACGGAGGAAGCCGTAAGACAGTATGCCCAGCCTGTTCAGCCAAATTATCACATACATATTGTTTTTAATTGCATATGAATTTAGGACTTCCAAAAGATGCGTTTTTTTGTAACTGAATTCAAAATAAATATCATTTTCTAACAAATATTCCTGGATTTCAGTTTTTGAACTTGATGAAGGTGGTGCTTTATGTAGCAGACGGCTGTGGTAGCTTGCGTTATCTATAACAATAACACTGTTGTTTGAAATATTTTTTAAAAGATAATTATGAAACCAGTTTTCAAAAAGTTCTGCACTTGAATGCTTAATATTCTTTGCAGACCACAGCAAGCAGTTTGGGACAAATCCGTCTTCTGAACCAGCGTGTATTATGGTAATGCGTTTTCCTTTATTTGAAGGTGCTTTCATTTGACAGTTTTGACTGGAATCAACCCATACTTTGGATACTGTGTCGTGTGTATCGAACCATGTTTCATCAAGGTAAATTATGGATCTGTTTTCTAACCTATATCTTTTAATTTCTTGAAGGTAATTAAATCTCCAAGTGCGTAATCTGTGCGATTCCATTACTACTTGTCTTTTGTCTATTTTGCGGTATTTAAATCCCATTTTACAAACAACTCTATGGAGGGTGGCACAGCTAATATTTATATTAATTTCGTCTTCGTCTAGCTTTTTTTTTTCAGTTTATCAAGGTAGGAATAACTCCGTTTTCATAAAGACAATATATTTTCCTTCTTATTAGGTCCTGATCACTATTGTCTATACGGTGGATTGAAAATCACTACGTTTTTTCTTTGTTCAATTCTTCTTAATAATAATATCCCTTATCGATGATATTGGAGTTTTTGTAAGTAGACAGGTTTCTTTTAAAGCTTCTTGTTTAATTAGACCTCTACTGATTAAAGTTACATACACATTTTTCACAACCTGTTTTGCATTAATGAAAATGATTTCGACACATAGTTATATTCTCGTAAAAACTTTTTCAAACGCAAGTAAAAACGGTTATTCAACACTGCCACTAAAATATTAGCCAAAATATTTATATGCCTAATGGTTAATACTCAAGAAATACCTGGCCCACCCCTGCCCTCATGAACAAATGGGTTTACCCAATAACAATAGGTAATAAAATCGTTAAAGGTTTATTGGGGTATGGTCCGTCAAAAGCCATAACGATATACTTTGAGACAGACTATACATAAAAGCGTATATTTTTTATACATCTATGCCGCGTACTCTCACGAAATAGGACTGATATTTTAGTTCAACTATTTATGACTTACAAATTTACATATCAATAAACTTTTTGCTTATACTATCTTAATATCCAGCACTGCAAATGGGTTTTTCTTCCGGTTATTTAGGGCAATAGTTTCTTACTTTTATCTCTTGTCTTATCTTGATGACATCCAGTTGATCATAAACATTTTAGAAAAAATATAAAAAAAATCTTGCTGTAATTCCATCCTAATTATAGTTGTAATATAACAAAGTTTAATGTTTCGCATCCGCGTGTAAATGGACAATTTTTAAAGACAACCTAAAAAAGGCAGCACAAAAGTGCTTTGAAGAAGATTGTCTTGTACGGGCACTTGATTCAGGTAAAATGAGCTCCATTATCTTTTATAATGTTACTAGAAACTAATTATTAAGCTCGGAGCAGGGTCTTCGGTCCCGGCCCAAATTGTATTTTAATAGTACATATTTACTAAAAATTTCACGAAATAACAGTGTTTTTAAGCACACATGCCTTGTGTTCATTATATGTTTTTATGATTCTCGAACTACAGTTGAAATATTTTGCATATGATATTCTATTTTTAGTTTGGTATCTCGTTCTTAAAGAGCTTGTATATCATTGTGGTAAATGCTCAAAAATTAATTACTAAAAAACTTTTGTAATGAAAGACCAGCAAGAGGCAAAAGAAATATGTAAATTTTGGGTAATTGTTTAGATGTGGCTCCACATTTTTAGGATGTAAAATCAACATGATATTTTTTTTAAGTTGACAAAATTTTTATTTCTAAAGTTCAATAAAAATAGAATAATTTAAAAAATATTAAACATTTTTTTTAACTAATTTTATTTTTAAAAATATATTTGAAAAATCAAAAAATTATCATTTTTAAAAACATTTTTTTGAAATTATTTGTTCTACACGTAAATATAAAACAAATCACTAGAAATTGCTCAACCTAAATGGATGCATTTTATTGGCAAAAAACTTGAAAAATACCCATTTTTTTATTTTCAAAATAAAATCATCAGGTAACCAAATAAGTTCGTGCGGTTGCTGTATATCGCACATTGCCATGGATATTGTTTATGTTGTTGATCGATAGCGATTGTTTCTTACCTGCTGTCACTTTAAGTATGAATCCTTCTTTTCTTACACACATAAAAAGTTGCTGAAAATTCTAAAACTGAAACATTTCTAGTTTTTATAATTGAAAATGGCGATGAATAAAACAGTAATTCGAAGTTGTTTACTGTATGAGTACAAACTTGGTACAAAAGCTGCAGCGGGGGGGAAAAATGTACCTTCGGAGAACGTTGGATCAATAGCCAGCAAAGTGGTAATTTTCTTCGGGAGCTCCAATTAAGGCATGAACCGTGCTCAGGAAGACCAAAAATCATGAACAACGAGGATCTTTGACAGGTTGTGGACGCAAATTCCAGGACAACGTGCCAAGAACTTGCAGAAATGTTCAATGTGAGTCCTGAAACTATTCGGTTGCATCTTCATCAGCTAGGAAAGACGTGGAAGTTAAGCAAATGGGTCCCACATGAATTGACAAATGATAACAAATTAAGTCGTCTTACCATTTGTTCAGCAAACATTTCACGCAACGCTAATGAACCATTTCTTAATCGGTTATTAACCTGCGACGAAAAATGGATCTTGTATTCGAATTCTAAGCGTTCGTATCATTGGTTGTCGCCTACTGATTCGGTACCACACACGCCCAAGGCTTCCTTGCACCCAAACAAGGTTTTGTTGTGTGTTTGGTGGACAGCAACTGGAATTGTCCATTATGAGTTTTTGGAAAGGGGTCAAACCATCACTGCTAACTTGTATTGTGAGCAGCTTCAACGAGTACAAGCAGCACTCATCCAGAAACAGCCTTCTTTGATCAATCGGAAGAAAGTGATATTCTTGCAGGATAACGCCAAGCCTCATACCGCATGAGTGACACGAGAAAAAATTTCTGAACTCGGCTGGGAAACGTTACCTCACCCGCCATATTCTCCCGACATTTCGCCAAGTGATTATCACCTTTTTTTGTCTCTTGACAACTGTATGAGGCACCGACAGTTTACAACTCGAGATGGTGTAAAAATGCAGTCCGCCAATTTTTTGACTCCAAATCCAGGGAGTTCTACAATCCGGCATACAAAAATTGGATCCACGTTGGCAAAAGGTCATTGAGTGTGATGGTAATTACTTCGTAAATAGTGTCTTTTATTGTTGTTCAATAGAAATTTATATTTTTCTACCAAAAACCGCACGAACTTATTTGGTTACCTGATACACCGAAATTTTTTTAATGGATTTTACTTAAAAGATTTGTAAATCCGCCGTAAAATAGAACACATAAAAAACATGTCAATATATCTGTTTTTCGATTTTTTATGATTAAATAGGTGGAGCCACACATCTAAACAATTACCAAATTTTGTTCCAGAGATTGATTTTTTAGAATAAATTAGTAATTTTTACATATGTTTATTAACAATTATATTTTTATTAAAAAATATTCTCCCAGATTACTCATTAAACGTGCCAAAACAAACCTTGCGCACTTGCCGATCATCTTTAAAAAACTAAAAAACCTTCCAAAATAAAAAAAAAACTTGACAATATTTTGGTGATAGGTCGGTCACCTATTTCAAGATATAAAATAATCTTAAAAATGTAAATTAAACCACAATTCTAAAAAATTCTAAGAACTTTTTTAATTTATGGGACAATATCCTAGATGACAGATCAATTTGTCCATTTATTATTTATTAAAATAAAAATGGTGGTTATTTAATTGACTATACATTTTTCTAAAATAATTAATCAAGTATAATTTAAATTTACGGATATTGAGGTTACACAGTTATTTTTATTTAATAATATAAAACTACCTTTTTTGCAATATTTTTCGAGTTATAATCAAAAAACCAAATTTTTAGGATTTTTACAAGGTATACCCCTGGAACAAAATTAAAAGTAATTATTATTTTATTTTTGGATTTTTTTTTGCAAATTTTAAGTAATTTGGGATTTAAATAAATAAAATAAATGATTAATAATAAAAACATTTTATTTTGAGTGAACTTTTGTGTCAAAATTAGATTTTGGTTTATATCTTCTTTTTTATTTATCCTATCAAAAATGTTTATATAACTTTTTATAAAGATCCTTTAAAAAGCTCTATTTTTTGTTTTATGAAATTTTTTGTATCTCTTATAGTTTATATAGTCGTAGTCCAAACATTCCGTGGTAGCAGGTTTCTGCCGGAAAATGTAGCGTATCAGTTTTTTGGGTTTTCTTGACTTTTTGCTGTTTGACCCCCAATTTTGACTTCACTTAAAAAAAAATAGGCCAGAAAATCTTAGTTCCACATCCAGCACACACACCTTTTTTGTAGACCTGTATAATAAATGATTTTGCTTTTGTTATCTGAGACCTAGTGTTTTGTGTTTTAAATAGATTACTAATGTTAAATTTATTGCCTATTCGTTGACTTCTCTCTGAAATATATGTCAAAAATAAATTTGTTTTAGGTTATAGGAAAAATACTATAATAATAATTGTACTTTTAGTCCAATAAGTGAAGAGACAAAGCCTGTAAATAAATCTGTACAGTTTACCCTTGTGGCACAATTCTTAGGTCTTCGGGGATGCTTTCAAGCGAAAAAAAGTTTATTAACATTAACAGGTGGAAAAGGGCTGAAAATGACCCCTCAAGGCCCAAAAATGGTTCCGCTAATATCTGCCAAATTATGCGAATTGGAGAATTTTTGTTTAGACAAAAAATAAATATCGCCTTGTAATTTACAAAAATGGTCCTATACTTTTTTCAAAGAGTCGATAGTTTTTAAGATAACATGACCCAAAAGTCCCCTCATTTCAGCTGCCGCTAGAATGCCGCTATCTTCATGGATTCACTTATAAGCGGCGGACGAATTGTTCCATTACTCGGGCAATAATGTAAATTTTTTAATCATTCAAAATTCATTGGAATGGAAAAACCCGTACCTATCATTGCATATGAGTTTGGGTCCAGTCTGATTTTTCTAGAATATTAAAAAAAAATTCTCAATATTTTGAGAGTATCTTATTAATGTATTGATATTTTTTAAAAATATGGTTTGTTGTTAATATTTATTTTTTATAATGAGACCTTAGCAAGTGTTCAATGATCCCAGAAAATTTCCTCACCATCTTTCTTGCGTTTTAATAAAAAATTGTTTTGCCCATCTGCATTTTTAGCCGTTTCCGGAGTTCTAGAATAAACGCGAATCAAAAACTCATCATCTATTGAAATTCTTTTCAATGCACATCATTTGAAAGCTAAGAGTGTCTAGTTACTAAATGTATTTTTTTCTTTTTAATAAAGTCCAATAATTTTTTAAAAATCAGGGAAATTTACCACACCAGTGACTCGCGGACTCACAACTAACCATATCTATCCAGTGTGGAATGTTATGGATTTTTCGACGGCCTTTTTTGCGAAAAATATTGGTGTTGTGAAAAAAATGGTAAAGACCATTTTTGCAGATTTCTAGGTGATTATCAGTTTTGTTTAAACAAAAATTCGCATATTTTGGCAGTTATTCGCGGAAAACTCATTTTTGGGACTTTAGGGGGCCATTTTCTGAGCGGAAGTGTTCCCTCGGTCGAAGTTACTCACGTCAGCTATTTTAATTTTGGGCAAAACTTGCAAAGTTTACCGGGTAAATAGAAAATCACCAATAAAGAAAATTTTAAAAATATTTATATCTTAGTATCTCTATCACGAGGTTGGTAATTAAAGTAGAATTGTAAAACAAATTAAAAAGTACTTGGGTAGGTAGATTTCTTCCTTTCTCTCATGTACTTTTAATGGGAAGTTCCGAAAAATTTAATTAAAATACAGCTATGATAAATCATTGAAAAGGTAATTTAAACAGCTATGTAACTCACTATATAAAAGATAAGTCGTAGAAAAAGTATAGTATTCTACTCGCATGTAATAGCTATTACTCACGATGATGAAGTTTGGGTCACGAGGCGAGTGACGTAATTATCAGAGCTGTATATGTTTATATATATATATATATATATATATATATATATATATATATATATATATATATATATATATATATATATATATATATATATATATATATATATATATATATATATATATATATATATATATATATATATATATATATATATATAAGAGCCTGATGTTCGTCACTCGCCCTTGACCCCCAAAAATTTATCATCGTGGTAAAAGCTATTGTTCTTTTTTTTTCTACGACATCTTTTTAATGGTTAAACTTTTTAAATACCTTTTTAATGATTTATCATAACTTTTTTAATTATTTTCGAAATTCCCCAAAAAAACA
>JAHBCN010020473.1:0-15017 GCA_019359885.1 Listronotus oregonensis
CCAAACAATATTTTATTTCTTGAAAAATTATTTTATCGATTAAAATCAAGAACCCTTTTTTTTATTTAAAGTATCTAAAAAAAATTTGGGGTTTTATAAAGTGAAAAAAATTGCTATTGGAAAACAAAAAAAACCCAAATTACAACGGTTTATTTTTGAAAATAATCAGTAACCATTATTTAAAAAAATTAAATTACGCCCAGTTTTTTAAAAAGTTTTTAAAAAAAAAAGATGTTTAGGGCGTCCATTATGTCCTTTTCCCCCGGAAAAGGCTGTGGGGTTTTTGGCCTTTCCAATTTTTTTGGGTTTCTATTAGATTCAATTGCCCACATTTCTGGACATCTGTATATGAATCGATTTACCCTGGAGACAAATTAAAAAACAAATTTTGACAACCAAACAGAAAATTTAATGTTGCCCTAAAGAAAGTTTTTAGTGGTAAAAATCTTTTTAAATAAGATATTTTAATTATTTATATTTTATCCCAATTTGATTCTGTAAACCCTCCTTTTAAGACATTTTAAATAAAAATTTTTTTTTTAACCGCAGTCTTTGTATCACCATAAAACCCTTTGTTTTTTTAATATTTTGACAATAGAAAAAAATAAAAACGAAGAAAAAAAATTTAATATATGATAAAAATATACCGTTTTTAAAGGTGGGGAAATTTTAATTTTTAAAAAATAACCCCAAAACAAATTTTACGTAAATTAATATTTTTTTAAAACACGGGAAAAATGAGTTTTTGAAAGTTTTCAAAAAGATGAACGGCGTTTAAATTTTCTTAACATCCCCCCAAAGTCTTTCAAAAAAAAAAACAAAAAAAACCCCCTGAAAAAGTTTAAAATTTGGAAATTAAATTTGGAGAAAAACATACGTCAAGTGACAAAAAACGACTTCAGCAAACAAATTTTTTTTTTTTTTCAAGTAAAAGAAGACAAATAGTGCAAAAAACAATACCAACTGGACGGGAAAAAAGAGTTTTCGCCTTTACATTTATGGAAAACTTTCTAGTTTAGGTTTGTGGTTATTTTGTTTGATTATTTAAAATAAAAAAATATATATTTATATTTTTATATTGAGGGCAAATTCATGTAGTAAAAATTTTTTTGTTGGTTCTTCAAATTACTCTTAACAATGGGACCGTTTTAGTCCTTCACTGATAAAAAAAACCCCCGGTCATGGTATAGAAACAAAAGGTGTTTTTGGCCTATTGCCCCTAAAGTCACCGATCACCAAAAACCAAATAAAAAAAAAAAAAAAACATTTATTTGTGTTTTAAAAACCCCTGCGAAATTCCAAAAATTTTTTTAACAAAATTAATACAAAAAATTAACGTTTTTTTTCAACAAAATTTATATTTTTATAAATCCAAAAACAATTTCAAATTAACTAAATAACTAAATCACATTTAAAAATTAAAAAACTTCATCAAGTCTAGGTCTTCCTGGATTGTCTAAAAGTAATTTTTTCCAATTTCCAGGGAATTAAAAAGGCATTCCATAATAAAAATCTTTTAAATTTTATAATTTATCTGATGGGTCTAGAAAAAGCCCTACGTTTTTAGCAACTATAGGTATAAATATCATTTTCCCCGCAAACGCGGGTGTTCCAACACAACAATAATTGAGCAATGGAAATTTTATTTTTTGTTATCTAAAAATTTCCCAAAAGGGCGAAGATGGAAGTGAAAAAGGGCCCTTTTAGAATGACTGCCTTATTTTAATTTTCTGGGATATGTTTGTAAATTCTTGTGACAAAATTGGGAAAAAAAGAAAAAACTTTCTGTTTTCTTGGTGATTTTCTGGTTGATTTTAAATTGCAAACAGAAACCATTTATAAAACAATTGCTGAATTATTACCATTTGAAGAATATGGAAAATAAATTTTGGTAAATCGTCTCTTTTGAACTAAAAAAAGGGAAAAAACAGGGTGGATGTATCTCTTTTTCCCAAAAGAAAAAAAAAAACTTAACTTCTTTTTTTGTTTTTTAATAAAAAAAAAAAGTATAAAAATAAAAATTTGGGAGAGAACAAACACTCAAAATTAACCTAAATCACCCAATAAGTTTAAAACAAAATTGCAAAAATAGAATCAAAAAAATTTTTTTGGTAAGATAAATACTTATAAAATTTTAAAAAATGTTTTTTAAAAAAAAATTGTCTTTAATTAATAAAATTGTTTCTTAAATTTGAACAATAAATTTATTTTTCCCTGCATTTTGGTTTATCGAAAAAAATTTCCCTTTTAAAAAAAAAACACAAATAGATTCTAATTAAAAAAATTCCAACAATAAACACAAATTCAAAAAATGTTAAAAGATTTCTTGCAAATTTATAAATTTTATATGGTCACTTCCAAAGCATTTAAACCCAAAACCATAAAATATATAAAACCAAATTTTAAATCAAAATCTGTCAACATCCATTTTAAAAAAACCCCAAAAATTTATCAAAAAAAAAAAATTAAAAAAGTGCCTATATATTATCAAATAAGTGATTGCGTGGACTTAACATCGGTTTTTAAAAAAATAATTTTGGGTTTAAACTTTCAACCTTTGAAAATTTCCCTCCCCCCCCTAAAAAATTTAATTTAAAAAAAAACAACTTCAATAAAATTTTATTTTTATTGGAAAACGGAAAAAAGGGTGCCCACCAACGTAAATTCGGTAAAAAACGAAATTAATACTAATTTTTGTTTTCAATTATACCTTTATTTGAAAAAAGGGAAATGTTTATAAAATTATATTTGGATATCCAAAATCAAAATAAGGCTGGAAAATTTTTTTAAAATAAAAAGTAATTTTATGCTTACTTGCTTAATGATAAATGGAAAAATAAATAAAAAATTCTTTTTTAAAAATCATTTTTAATTTAAAAACATATCAAAAAGTGTAAAATTTTAAATATAAATCTACTATAAAAGTTGACTTAAAACTTTTCTAAGACCTACAACATTGTTTTTTAAATCTGGAAAAGTGTTTTATAATCCTTAAAATTAAAAAAAATTTTTTTTCTCATTCCTTTGTCAAAATTTTGTTATACCATCAATTAGCTTGATCCTCTCCCCCGGTGTGTCATTTACTCTTTAAGATTGGTAATAATTTTTTTTAAAAAGTAACTTTCGTTTTTTAAAATTTGGACCCTCTCCAAAAAATTGGTGAAAATTACATTTTTAAAAAACATTTTTAATAACAATAAAAGTCAAAAATTTCTTTTTTTCTTTTGATTTAAACCCCCCTATTATCCGTTGAGCCCTTCTCTAGTAAAATTTGGCTTTTTAAGCTTTTTCCCTTCTTAACATCGGAAAAAATTTTATCGAAGATGATAAAAAACATTTTAGGTTTTCCAAAAAGGTTTTTTTAACCCCCAAAAGGCAGATATATTTTATCTATGTTTTTTTTTTTCATTAATTCTTGAAAATGGGGTCGTGGAATGAGGCCTTTTTAAAAATAAAATTTTAAAATAAATTTTTAAAAAGAAACAAACATATGTCCTTAAAAGCTAAGTTTTTTTTTTTGTGTTAGTTTGGGCTGATATCTAAAGAAAAATTTTTTTAAAGCATAATGGCTTCAGACATCCGCGGCGTGATGAAACCCCCGGACGAAAAAAATTTCCTTTGGCCCCGTTTTTAAAAAAACAATTTGAAAATAAAAAAAACTCTCTATAATCATCTCGGGATTTCATTTAAAAAAATTTATAAAATGGAAAATTTTAAATTTTTAAATAAAAAGTTCTTAATTTTTTCCTTGTAAACCATTTTTTGAATTATTGATTAATTTAGCCCAATTTTCCCTAAAAAGGTTTTAAAAACCAAAATCAGGGGATAAAGGGGCTTTTTGACATCAAAAACTTAAAAAATTAATTTAAAAAAAAGAGAAAAAAAATTAAAGTCTCTTTCTCTTTGCAGTATTAAAACCGCCATTTAAAACCCTAGATTCAGGCGGGTGTCCGAAAATCAAAATTTATTTTTTTTTTTCTATCAACAAAGTTTCATAAACGGCCAAGATTGTTCTTTTTTTTGAATGCTAAAGGGGGGTACTTAAGTGCTCATTTTTCCCTTGTAATTATACAGCAATCTGTCTTTTCTCCTTACCACAAAAAAGGGGAAAATTTTTCCCTCTAAATGGAGGGTTGGTTGATGCCCAACAAATTCTTTTTTTTTTACCTTTCTTACCCATATTTGTCTAGTTCCTCGGTACCCTCAAAATTCCCCCTTTTTTTTTTTTCTTTAATTCGACAAAAACTGGTGTGTATGTAAAGGTCGCCCCCAACTAAGATTCTCTATTGTGTACCCCCCATATCATATCTTTTAACTTTATCCTAATAGACGATCTTTTGAATACTCGGGGACTTTCCCCAATCATGAAAAATACAGTTATCTTCTACTTCTTCGGGATTGAAATCGGTACTGTTTATCTCAGTTTTTGGTAAAAAACTTAAGCAAAATTTCTGTTAATGACGCATCGCTCCCTTTTGGGTTTTGGGGTCGGGGGAAAAATTTCCAGTGGCTTTTCTTTTTAAAATAAAAGAAAAATTTTTAAAACAAAAAAAAAAATTTTTCCCATTTTCATAACCCTTTAAAAATTTGAACAAGCCTATATTATGTTTAACATAAAAATGAAAAATTTTTTAATTTACACCTCTATTTTGATCATAGACCAAAAATTTTAATTTTTTTGGGGATTTCTGTTTTAAAAAAAAAAAAATTTTTTTTAATTTTTCCCTTTTCGATTTTTTTCTACATGAAAAAAAAAATAAAATTTCAGTCCCAACATAAATTAAAAGGATGAAAAAAAAGAACGATAACTCCATGCTCATTCCAATTCACCACCGATCTTGCAAATTCAATATTAAATACGATATTTACGATTGCTTATCAAAAATATCCATAAAAAAGGGAAAAGAAACCCTAAGATCATCATTAATCAATAACATTTCGGGGCTTTCGGTTCCATATTTATTTTTCCTATCGAGGATATTTTTTTTCAAACTCGGGGCCCCAAAAGGTTCGCATACCTTATAAAAAGTCATAAAGGAAACTATTACAACGGGCCGGTCAACATTTTTTGAATTTCGGCTAAACGTTTTTTTTTTTATTGAAAATTGGGGGTTTTTTTTCCCTCTTTTGAGTGATTTTTTTTAAAATTAAAATGTATGAGTTTTTAAAGTTTTTTAAATGAAGAATTTTTAAAGGAAATTCGGAAAATGAATTAAACAATTCAATTATTATTCTTTTGAAATTTTTTAAGGGAAAAAAAAAAAAACCCGTTATGTTTAAAATCGGAAATAAGGGGGGAAAAAAACCCTTTTCCCCGTACCCGAATAATTACTAATATTGTTTTTTTGCCTTTAAAAAATTAAATACCTCCCGGAAAAAAAATCTCTGCAGCATCCAAAGTGGTTAGTTCTGGATTTCTTTCCCCGAATACCATAAAAAACTTTTTAAACCCATTTTCGTTTTTTAAAGTAAATTTTGGTTTTTTTTGTGGCCCCGGAAACCCCTAGTTAAAAGGTTGGTTAGTATTCATTGCAATTGAATTATAAGCAATTAACAACATTAATCTGTAAAACAATTAAATACACTAAATAAGAAAACCCCATAAATTAAAAAATTGGGGCAAAACCCAAATTTTTCACTATTTAAAATTTTAAATTTTTTTCAAAACCCTTGTATAAATTAAAATTTAAAAAACCCAAAAAATATGTCCATAATCAATAATAACTAGATAAAATCATCGAACAGCAAAAACCCTGTCGATACGCTTATTTTTATGTCTGTTCAAGTTAAAAAACAAAGGGAATGTGTGTTGCCTTTTTTTATTGTCTTCTCGATAACAATGATTTCAATCATATTGGCATGCTTTTTTTTCGATCGCTGGCTGGTAACTTATTTTTGGGAATTATGACAACGGGCTAAAATTTTTTGGCCGGTTCCTGTTATTTGAGGGAAAAAGTATATATAGGAAAATCATTTACTAGTGTTAGATTTTTATTCAGCCGTTCCCCTGGGTTGGTGGCCGGTATTAAATGAGTCACTGACAAAAATTTTGGACTTTAATTTGGGTTTTTTTTTAAATTTTTAAAAAGGAATCCCCAAATTTAAAAATTTTAAATAAACGAAAAACAAAACCGGATATTGCAAAAACTCTTCGGCATCGATTTTAAAAAAAAACTATCATTAGGAGGAAAAAGGTCATCTGCAAGACTGAATCTAAAATGGTTTAGAGTGTAATGCCCAAAAGGGGGCAATTAAAATAAAAAGGGGTTGTGATAAATCAAAAGCATGTTTTCTACTCGATTTTTACAATTTTAAAAAATCTTTTTGGGAATGAAATAGTGAATAATGGTATATCGGATTATTTGGGTTTAAATTAGGTGGGTTTTTAAAACGCTATGTATATAAACTTTTTAAAATTTATTTTTTATGCCTTCTTTGGAAATTAAAAAAGGTATCAACTAGTGCTAAAAATACAGTTTTCGAGAGTAAAAAAGGGATTTGGTTATATCGGGGTGTCTTATTCTAGGATCTAAATTCAAATTTCTTTTTTTTAAAAAAAGAAAACAATAAGTATAAAGACATTCTGGAAAATACTTTGTTTTAAAAAACGATGATTCGGTGCCCCCCCCAAAAATGCCATATATTAAGAACACATTAAGATAATAGACTTCCAGGTCATTGGATTGGCACTCATGGCCTTATACCGTGGCCTCTAAGGTTACCAGATTTATAAACTCCGGATTTTTTCTTTTAAATTTATTTTGAAAGTAGAATATATTGTACACAACATCATACAATTCAAAAACTTCGGAGTGCCAGAGAACAAAAAAATTTAAAAAAATTTTGGAGGCCGTCCAATTTAATTTTTAAATGCTGACCCGAAATAAGAAACTGTCTTATCTAAACATAGAACATATTATTATTGGATTCAGTTAATATATATATATATATATATATATATATATATATATATATATATATATATATATATATATATATATATATATATATATATATATATTATATATATATTATATATTTTTTATATAAAATTTAAAAACTAAACTATTTTTTTTTTTTTAAACCCAAAAAATCTTTTGTTGAGATTATATATTAAAACCAGCGCAAAATTGAAGTTTATTTTTAAAATTTTTTTTTTTTTTTGACTAAAATTTAAAAAATATGTGATTTATATTTTTTAAAAAGCTTTCATCCGACATAATTTAATGATTTAAAAACATAAATACTGCTTTATAATAAAAATCGTATGTTTAAAACAAAAAATATTAAATTTAAAGAAAATCCAATCACCCCAATAAATTCTACGTAAAAATGCCTCCCCTTTTTGTTTTTATTTTTGAATCAAGATAACCGAAATAGGAAAGCTAAAAATAAAAAAAAAAAATTTTTCCCGTATAAAAAACCAAAAAAACTATGAAAATTCTTTATTTTTATCTTTCGTTTATCAAAAATTAAAACCCCCCCAAAACCCCCAAATATCTCCCAATAAAAAGAAATTCCCAAAAATTCAACAAATTGGCACCCTGTACAATTAGAACCACTGTAAATAATGATGGATCTAGCTGATATCATCAATTATTCATCATTTTTTAAAATGTTTCTTGGGGTTAATGAAAAAAATTTTATTTTTTTTTAAAACGAAACAGACACCGTTTACAAAAAGGAAAAAACATCTGCAAAACACGACTCTAAAAAAATTTTGAGAGGATAACGTCCGCACAGGTCGTGTAATGCAAGTCAAAAAGGGTTTTTTAAAAAAATCGCGACAATATTTTCGAAAGTTTCAAACGTTATTTGGGAAATGCTAGATGTTTAAAAATAAAGTTTAAAATTTCATAAATTTTCTTTTTAAAATTTTTAAATATGAAAATTAGGACAAAATTTTAAAAAAGTTTAAAAAAAGGTTAATAAACAGAATCTAAACGTAATTTAATAAAATTTTATTTTTTGTAAAAAACCCAAAATAAAATTTAAAAAAAGATTAAAAAAAAAAAATTAATTATAAACAAAAAAGTTTTAAAAAAAAATCTAAATTCTTTTTTTAAATTAAAAATTTATTTTAATAACATTTTAATTTTTTAAATTAACAAGTCATTTTTTATTTTTTTTTTTTTCCAAAACCAAAATTTTTTAAAAAAAACTTAAAAAAACGGGCCCCTTTTATAAGTTTTTTTTTTTTAAAAGCATATAGAAAAATGCTGTAGCGACATCTATGTTACCATAATTGTACCATTTATTTGCTCTACATATATTTCAGTGAAAAGATTTCTTAAAAATTATATCAATAAATTACATTTACCGCGGTTCTATAAATGGTATACACTTAACCTGCAAACTAATCTAGAGATTTTTTTTTATTCTGATGATCCTAGTCAGGACATTAGAACGAAGGTAGAAGTAATTTTATTGTCATCGGTTCCTGACCCCTGTACTGTTAAGTTAATCAGACTGCTCGAAATAGGTGAAAATTACTTTAAAAGATTTCGTTACATACATACATACGTACATATGTATATACATATACACAAGCGGCTTTGCTGACAACCAACACGACTTCTGTAAGAGCCGATCAACGATTGGAGCAATCAAGAAAATCACAGAGATCGCGGCAGAACGGCTGGCAACCTAAAATAAATACCTGAAACCCCACACTCGACGTAAAAACATTTTCCCGGCGCAAAATGGGATGGCACCCCGGACCACGGGACCTTTGCAAAAAAAAATAGAACTTGGCAATGAGGAGAATTAGCTGGCAAGGCAATTTGGGAAAAAACCCCAGGCTCACAGGAGTACCAGAGACAGCAGGCATCCACGGGTTCAGTGGACCCATCCTTTGGAATCAAAATTCGACGAGCTGCTAAAGATGCTTCCAAAGCAAATGCAGCTAACAGGTTTTAAACGACGTCGCTTTTAAATAGGGGGGACGCGTGGAGGAGGCTGATCTTCTGGTTGGTCATATTAAGATGAAAACTGGCTCGAGAAATATCAGAAAAACAGCTAAAAAAAAAAGGGTAATGGTTTCTAACGCCCAAAGTTTTCCCAAAACCCTTAAAGGGAATTGGCAGACAACATTCACTACGCTATCTCTTTTCTAGAAATATCGATGGACGAAAAGCTGTCCTTTGCGAACACCTTAAAAGTGCATGCATAAAACCCGAAGACGGTATCGAGGTTTCGAGGATCTGGCCAACACAATGGGCCCCGAACTAAAAAGAAGAGTCCTTCTGAAAGTAATCCCTCAATCATTTCTTAAAAACGGAATATGGACGAAAATCCTGAAGCAAAAAAATTATCGCGTAAGATGCGGGAGTCAAGGGGGCCCTCAGGGTAACCCACCCATGGTCTCTGTGCGGAAAGCGGGGGCTTCCCTATCATCCCAGCATTCGGGAAAACAAAAATCTACGCCAAAAACCCGAGGCGGCAGCACGAGAGGCCAGAGCAAGAGTGAAGGCGAAACACAAAAAGGGAAAGGGAATACAGATAGAAAATCTGCGACAAGGGTAGATGAACCGCTCGCCGCACCCAACATCCTCTTGGCTTACCCCAAAACACGGGGGACGGGCTTCTTCCTTATCAGCTGTTGACGGCGGACACGTTCTTTAAGTCGAAGCTGGAGGAACTACAGAGCCAACACCGAACACTCGCCAATACTTTTAACCCTTGGTTGGGGAAAATAAATACAAAGAAGAAAACTGGAAAAAAATCGTGCCTACGAATTTCTAAAAAAAAATCTCAAGAAGCACCAGTGAGGCGCAGAGAATCTTATGACCAACACCGGGGTGGGTCAGAATGCCAAAGACAATTGTATTTATCACTATAGACCCCAGTCCTTTGATAAATACTTTTTGCCGACAATTAATTTTATTAGAATTTTTAATTTTTACCCAGGTACCTCCAGTGTTGCCGTTTTGACTTCTTACTGTTCATAGTCTATTTAAAATAGGCTTCCTTCCCATATTTATGTTGCAAAAACAACAAACGCTTTTTGGGTTTGTCGAGAAACAAGTAATGCACGATAATTTTTTTTGTGTAAGATGGTTTTAAAAAGGGTTTTTGATATTCGTTTTATGAACCAAAACTTTGTAAATAAATTTTATTAAGGGGAAAAGAAAAACTGCCGTTGTGCATTAGAAAAATAAATTTTGAAATGCATTTGATAGTTTGTAATTTAAAAAAAAAAATTTTTATAATTGTAAACTTAAAAATTTTTTTTTTAATTAAAAAAATTTTTTTTTTCTTTTCCCCATTAATTAAATTTTTTTTTTAAAAGGTTTTTGGCCTCTATACGAGTCAAAAAACCGTTTACAAATCCCATCTGAAAAAAAATCCCTGTAAAGCCTATTTGAGAGGCTGGTATTGGCCAGTACGCCACCGCTGTTAGTGAATATATAAATTATTAAATATAAAAAAATTTTTGGGGGTTTTTGTTTTTTAATTTTTTTATGTAAAAAAAAAGGCAATAATTGTGCAATTGGGCATCATTTAATATGAAATGTAAATACAGAGTGTTTCAAAAGTCCTGAAGGGAAAAAAAAATTTTTTTCCATAAGTTGGTTTTTTTGACCCCAAAGGGGGTTTAAAAAAAAGCTGCTAAAAATTATTAACAATAATATAAATCAAATTACACTCACATTACTATATTTTTTTAAAAAAAAAACCGACTTTTGAGCAATCTTATATTTTTAAAATAAAAAAAAATAATCGTCACATCAGTTTTCTTTTATATTTATTGTATTTTTATTATAAAACTTTATTTACGTAGTATAAGGGTTGCTGGGTCTAAATTGTTTTTTTTTTTTTAAATATTCCCAAAAAATTATTTATTAAGAACAATATAAAAGACAATTATTTATTCAAAAAATTCCCGCCCCCATTTTTTGGGATGAAAAAATAAAAAAATTAACAAATTTTTTTTTTTTTTAAATTTATTGAAAATAGAATAAAAAAAAAAAAAAAAATGGTAATTTTTTTTTTAAAAAAAATTTTTTTAAATTTTTTTTTTTTTAAAAATTTTAAAAAATTTCTTTTTAAAAAAAATAAAATATTTTTTTTTGTACTGGAAAAAAAAAAAAAAATACTAGAAATTGCGAAACTTAAATAAAATCTTTTTTTTTTTTAAAAAAAAAAAAAAAAAAAATCTAAAAAATTTTAAAAATTTTTTTTTTTTGGGAAATCTCGAAAAAGGGGGCAGATACGATTTAAATTTTCAAACTGGATTTTGCAGTACAAATATGGAGTATTCAAAACCCTGCCCCCCCTTACCTTTAAATTTTTAATAATCTTCCCCCTGCTTTAAGGGTACCGTGCATAGTTAAATATACCGATTATTTAAGCGGGAAAATAAAAAATATAATTGAATAAAAAAAAAATTACTAAAAAATTAAATTAACCGCGATTTTAAAATTTTTTCCCATATTTCCCAGTATAAGTGGCTTCCAACCCCCGGAACTTAATTTTTTAAAATTTTTTCCCCAGTTCAAAAAAAAATATAGAACCTTGTTTGTAATCATAAGGACTAACCGCAACAACTCCCTTTTTTTTTTCACAATTTACAGAGGGTAAAAAAAAACGGCAAATATGAATTTTATACTAAATTACTCTTTAAAAAATTCGATGAGCATTGTTTTTTGTTTTTTGCAAATTTTAAAAAATCACCCCCATTTAGGGGTTGGAAAACCCCAAAATCTGAAGAATTGCAAAAATTGTAGTGGTATTAAAAGTTTCTTCTCATTTTTGGATTTTTGTTTCAAATCCCCCTTTTGGGAAAAAAAAAATAATATTTTTTTCACCCCTAAAGGTTGTAAAAACCCCTATGGACTATGGGGGGGTTGCAATCACCCCCTAAAAATATATAAAATCTTTACAACCAAAAAATTTCAAAACATCGGATTTTTTTTTGGGGTGTCTAATAAAAAAAAAAATGTTTTGATAATCAACTACCCTATTCCCAAAAGGGGGGAACTACTCTTACCAGAAAGGAAAAAAAATTTAAAAAAAAAACTAGCTTTTTCAAAAAAAGTCTTAGTTTAATTTTTTTTTTTCCCAAAATTTTAAAAAACCCTTTTAACTAAATTTTTTTTTTGTTTCCCTTTTTAAACCCCCAAAACCCCCCCCCGCGGGGGGTTTTCATCCCCCCCAAAAGTAGAAAATCATATACAACAAAAATTTTAAAAAAAAAAAATATTTAGATGTTTTAAGATATCTTAAATTTACGGACAGTTTAAGGGGTTTTGATAATAAAAAACCCCTTCCCAAAAATTTAAAAGGGGGGAAAAAACCCGCATTATCAGAAAAAAAAAAATAAAATGTTAAACTTATCCAAAAGCGTTTTTTGGGGCCCTATTTTTTATCCCAGGGTATAAAGTAGACCTTCTTTGGGGGTTTTTTTTGTTCACTTTAATTTAAAAAACCCCCCCGAAAAAATTCATCCCCCTTTTAAAAAAATAAAATCATATAAAACTTTTAAAAAAAATTAAAAAATATATTTGGATGTTTTAGAATATCTCAAATATTACATAATTTTTTTTTAAATTTTTGGGGTTAATTTTTCCCCCCGCAGGGGGTTTGGGTTAAAAAAGGGGGTCAAAAAAACTAGGTTCACCGGCTTTTTTTAAAAAGGATAAAAAAAACAAAGCTAAAACTTTTTTTTTTTAAAGGGTGGGGGTTTTTTTTTTTTTTCACTAATAAGGGGAATTTTACCCTTAGAAAAATGGTTTTTTTTTTCATATTCATTTATTTTTTTTAGGCATGTCCAAACAATCTGATTTTTTTTTAATTTTTAAAAAACATAATTTTATATATTTTGGGGGTGATTTACCCCCTTTAAGGGGGGTTAAAATTTTTTAAACCTTTCAGAAAAACAAAAAAATTAAAGAGAAAAACTTTTTTAAATTTCCCCGCTATTTTTTAAAAATTTTTTTAAATTTGGCATCTTTCCCAACCCCCCCTAGAAGTGATTTTTTTTAAAAATTTTTTAAAAAAAAGAAATGCAATGCTCTTCCCAAATGAATAAATGTGAAAAAACAGGGTTTTTCAAATTTTTTCGGGCACTCTTTTTTAAAAAACAAAAAATTTGAATTAATAACTATCAAAAGGTTACTCTAAACAAAAAATTTAAAATTTTTGGTGTCGATCATAATTATTAAAAAAATTTTTTATTCTAAATAATTTTAATATACAAAAAATAAATACCACAGTTTATAATCTTGCTTACATAGTGTACTATTCTTGTAGGGAAAACGAAAAAACCAACTTTATCTGCTCTTCGACTACTCGGCAGTCTTATAATTGACATAGATTTCCCGACATTTTAAAAAGAATAAAAATTTTAATTACCACCAGGAAAAAAACAAACAAATCACAACGCACACATGGCAATACGATATCTAAATTTAAAAAAAAAAACTTTTTTTTTTTTTAACTTCAAAAAACTAGCCTTTTTTTTTCTTTTTTGAGGGCCACACTTTAATTAATAATTCTCCTTTTTTTTCCCTAGCAATAAACTAAAAAAAACATGCGTTTTTTTGGGGTTTTATTTAAAAAAAAAAATTTAAAAAAATTTGGGTGACCCAACAAACATTTCTTTTTTTGTAAGGATGTCTTATAATAAAAAAATAAAAATTTGTAAAAATTTGAAATCATTTTTACCGACGTGTTTTCTTTTACTAGTTATAAATTTTTTTTGGGAAAAATTTCCCCCCCAGTACAAGTTTAAATAACTAAAATTTTTTTTTTTATAAAGAAAAAAAAAAGAAAGATCATTAAAACGAATATAAATTAAAGCCTTTTCGACAGAAAAAATTTCCCTTTATTTTTTGTTCCCTTCTTTTTTTGGGTTTTGGGAAAGTGTTCGTTTATACAGCGGTGTGCCGTATATTTTTGGGCCTCCCAAAGGGAAACCCAGCAAGCAGTGTCCAAACCCCAACCCCAAAAAATTTTTCATTGTTCTTGTGTCTATAGTGATAACTTCCTTTTTTTGGGAAAAGCTGGGGCCCGTCCCGACCCAGTCTTCCCCCACTTCCGCACAAAAATAAAAAGGAGGGGGTTTTTTGGGGGGTAAAAACCCCACACTACCGTCTATATCTTTTGATGTCTTTAAAAAATTTTTTTTTAAAAAAAAACATACACACAAACACATACATATGGGTCAAAACTAATGAAGAGTGGTAAAAATGATTTAAAATCTATTTTAAAATTTCTTTTTTAAAATTTGGAAGACCCTTTTAAAATTTCTATACGTTTATAATTCATTATTTTATTTTATAACCCCTTACAAACAAAAAAAAAAAAGGTTGTTAAAAATTTGTAAAAAAAACTAAACTTAATAATTTCCCGAAAAATAAAAATATGGGAAAAAGATAAAATAAATATTACACTAGTATTTTAAGTTAAAAGTAACGTTTTAAAAACGTCGTATTTCCCAAAAACTTTTTATAATATTAAACAAGACAAAATCGTTCTAAGAAAAAAAATTAAGCTATTATTAAAGTTTGCTAAAAAGGCTCTAAATTAAAAACCTATTATGTTCAACACGATTTGATGCGCCATCCCGATATCGATTTCATCTTTTTGCAGAAATAAGGGAATCAAAGGGTTCCAGGTTAATTTTTTTTTTTTTTCCCAGGGGGAAAAAGTTGCCACTTTAATGTTTCTTTTTCTTTCTGTTTCTCCCGTATTTTTTATTTTTTTTAATAAACCCGATCAAGTGCCTTTTCATATTTCTATCCTTTTATATTCTCTTTTATCAAAATTATGATGAACAAAAATACCTTTTTTTTTTTAAAAAAAATTTTTTTTTTTTTGAATCACAGGGGTTTAAATTTTGGGTTTTAAATTTAAAAAAAGATATTTTAAATAGGGTTAGTCTTTTTTTTCCTTTTTTTTTTACCAGAAATATATCAATTATTTTTTAAAAAATTTTTTTCAGTAATATAAAAGGAAGTTTCGTTATTTACATCCCTCCACCCCCTTTTTTTTGCACAAACGACAAATAATCC
>JAHBCN010020474.1:0-15106 GCA_019359885.1 Listronotus oregonensis
TTGGATGGTCGTGATTTTGCATTTGATATGGGTGGGGTGTTAAAGACAAAATGGCTGGCTCTTGTACTGGGTATGACCAAGGTCTTGGAATAAACATAAGTCTATATGACTATAAAAGATTGTACCTAAACTATTGTTTGTCATGAAACAAAAATTAATTTCTAATTTTCTTTTCGGATGGGGATTTGTAAGATTTGTAAAATTACTTATAAATGCCTTATGACATTTTTGTAAAAATGAACATAGTCAATTAATAAATTATTTGCGTTCACATATCATGGCAAATATTAAAAAAATCTTTTTGAGGCTAATATTGGGACATAAAAATTATCGTCCATCCAAAGATGAGCCGTTTGCCTTATTAACGACCTTATTTTACAAAAATATTTTCTTCTATTGCCAACCGACAAGCTGTAGAGGACCTGTGCATTTATTTAAATATATTTCAGCAATTACAAAATGCTATAATAGTATAATTTCTTCCTTTGCAGTCCTCAGCAGAGCAACACGAAGGGTCTCTTTGATGCATCCCTAGAGAGTCCATCTGCATTATCCTCATACTTTCTTCCTTGATCTGTTCTACCCTCCTGGAGTGTCTGGGCTCTGGAACTTGCAGCGTGCTAAGGTCGTTGCCTTGCCTTTAGACTTCAAAATTTGTAAGTCCTGTATTAATGAGTTGCCTATTAATTTACCTTAGATACCCACCAGGGGGGTGTCACTAAAATAGCAAAATTGTCCACAGACAACATTTGGCAACAGAAGATCTCGGGTGGGCGGGAAACTTGAATTATGAAATTTTATATTTTAAAATTAAAATGTAAATGTCTTATTCTACGATTAGTTTTTTTTTAATATATTTATGTAGGTCCATAACAGTATATATTTTCAGGTTTTGTGTATACAAACAACCATTATTTCTTATTTTCTAAAAGTAAATAATAATTCCAGCCATTGGGTATGCGCACTAGAATTATTTCATTATCTGTCGTTTAGACATGCTTGCCGATTAAAACGTGACTTAAACCAGAAATTTTCATATATTTTGTCTAAATTTAAGTAAGTATTATAATATGTAATTAGCTTTAAAGATCTAAACATTTTTTACACGATATAATTTATAAATGTTGATGGATAAACTTTTTCTAACCACACTTAATTTTTCAGGACAGAAAATTCCAGGAAAAAATCCATCTGTTGTAGCAGGTTTGTTTTAAAATGCGTAAATCATTATTTTTTTTTTCTTACCATTATCTACAAAACAAAGGCTTTATCTTTTTTGTATTTGCTATTAATATGGTAAGTTTTTTAATCATGCTCGAACAAATTTTTGAGATACTCCGCAGACTGCATGTTTTACTGTTTGCAAATTATAATATAATATGGTTTTTAAAAGTGCTTAGTAATTGTTTAGCAGTTAGTGGTGGTGAAATGTTATTAAATATCTTTAAAAGAGGATTAAGCATGTCTTAAGGTCATTTTATGCAAATTTTAAAAATTAAAATAAAGTTAACAAATTATCCAACTAATATTCAAAATTTTAACTTCTTATTGCCTTGAGTGTTTATAATAATGAAAAGAAAAGCCATTTTTTTTGTTTTGCTTTTCATGATTTAAGTAGGTGAGGTGGGATAAATTATGTAATTTTTAATGGAAACCCTTTATCTGACTGCAAAAATTACAACCTTCTTCACTCTTCAAGATTATTTTACCAATGAGTTTTTTGCAAATTATTTAAACTATATTGAGGCGGCACCTATCAAACCTTATATTGGTAAAATCATATTGAGGAGTGAAGAGAACCTTAGACACAGGGTGTTTCAGAAATATGTTGTTTTTTTTATAGGAAACTTTAATATGTTACAGTGTGACTGCCATGCAGTACCTATACGGGGTGCATAATATATAATTCAGATAAGGAAATATACTTTTTTGCAATGAGGGGTTATTTATTTTTAAAATATTTAATCAGTAATAATTTTATAATGCAGTATTTTCTGATATAATTTTTTTTTGTACCTATTACCAATTGGATAATTATCAAAAGAGTCAAATAGTGTCATATTATGGGTCTTGTCTGGTTACGGCTTGTTTGATTTTGCAGTATTTTTGGAATTGTAATAAAATGTGTTTGAAACTATTTACTTTTAGTGAAAAATGTTTATTATATCTATTTATTTACAATTTATTTCACCTACATTAGATCATGAGTAGTTAAAATTTTGAGAAAATTAATTTTTTTTTATTTTTTAGTTATCCTCTGGTAAAATCATTAATGACAATGTATTAAACACTAACATTGCATTTTGTTTATTTTGCAGGTAAAGGAGTAGCTAACATCTTGGATATTTTAAATTATAGTAATTTTTTTTTCATTTTGGAGTACATTGAGTTTGGTAAGTTATTAAGGTGGTCGAGCTGGTGTAGTTGCAGTGTACTAGCCTCTCACCGTGGAGACCCTGGTTTCAAATCCCACATTATCCATTGGACTTTTTCATAGCTCGTCACCTCACAGATGGCAATGGCAAACCACTGTGTAGTATTTCTGCCTAGTAAACCCTCTCACATGTGCTTGGGAAGGCACTTTAAGCCGGTGGTACCCATATCTGTGTAAAAGCAGTTGGAATATGTGCAAGAGGACGCCTACACTCTAAATAGAGTATGTCACAGCAAAAAGAAGAGGTTATTAAGTAAGTAATATTAGGTACATTAATAAATTTTTTTTATGAATAATAGGTAGTTGTGAATCTTGGCATCTTGACTGAAGATAACTTCTTTGAAAATATATAAGTAATGTTGTTAATTAGAGATTGTATATAATTAAAAATTGTTATTTTAAAGTGTAAAATTTTATGTATTATTTTATTTTTTTGTATATTGTATTTAAAAAAAATGTAGTAAAAATAAAACTTTTGCTTAAGATTTTTTGGGTTTTAACATAAAAATAGGTTCTTTTATTAACTAAAAAACCTGAATTGTACATTTTCTTATATCTATTTTATTTGCAGGTAATCTGAAATTACTAAAATCTAACTGAATCTTTTCTTTAGAAAACAAACACTAATACTAATAACCTATTTTCACCTGTACTAAAAACAACATATTTTTTTCTTTTATAACATTATTAAACAAAAATTAAGAATCATTTTCTTCCGGCACTTCAGATTACCTATTTAATAAAATAATATTAGAAAATGTAAAATAAAATGACAACTTTAAAAATAAATAAAAGGCAGCCATAATGAATCACAAAACCTGTCGATAAAATAGGATGCGATTATCGACCCACCCGAGATCTTACGTTGCCACATTTCCACACTGCGGCCAACGAAATACACGAACTTGACATTTCTTTTTTCCTTTCGTATTTTGTGATACCCACGATACTTTAGACTAGTTTAGACTTAGGCTGTAAGCATTTTTCCACTCTCCTAAGATTTAAAACAAAACGGTCAAGATATTAAATTTCATATTTATTTTTTCGAAATACAAAAATACTCTTACAAATTTAATTTTAAAAATGGCTGATAAAAATACAAATCAAAATTATTATGCATTTTATAAATTAAAAATTATGTAGATTATTTTGTTACGTTCATACTACCTAAATATTTTTACATATTTCACATAAAAATTCATTAATGTATACCTTGGATTTGGATATAGAAGTGGAGTTAGCCACAGGGTACAAGTACTACAACTTACTCCAATCCCAGCCATCTGACAGTAAGAAGTCCAATATTAAAATATATAGGAGAGCTGGTAGCCATTTTAGAGTGGGTGTTTGAGGCACTATGAAATACAATGCAATCCAAAAGTTCTTTTTTAATATCTGAACACAAAAATGCAGACCTGGCTGAAGGGTAGAGGGGCTAAACGGACACTTTGAGATTTTAATAGAGCAATATTTATACACAAAAGGAACTATTGTCAAAGAGACAGATCATTTCGCTGGGACATTCTACCTGTCAGCTGATCAAGAACGTAATACACAAATCCAAGAGAGCATGTCGAAATTAATACAGAATTAAATAATTTAATTACCAGAGGATACATGAAAAAAATGTTAAATTTATTGCCTTCTAGTATGTATAAAAAGATAAATACAACTTACCAAACCTTTTTAATAAATTTATAAGTAAATGAATAATAATTTCTTTTTAGGTGATTATATCTACTCCTGTATACTCACTAAATACATGGGTGCTGTAAGTCACGTGGTTCGGTGGGAGCCAACTGCGTCGCAACGTCTTTTAGCTGAGACAGCGCCCGATATACGCTCTCTTATGCACTTTAACTTACCTCCCGCTGTTTACTCGCATTTATGTGTTACGTTCTTGATCACCTGGCAGGTAGAATGTCCCAGTGAAATGATCTGTCTTTTTGACAATAGTTCCTTTTGTATATAAATATTGCTCTTTTAAAATCTCAAAGTGCCGGTTTAGCCCCGCTACCCTTTAGCCAGGTCTGTGTTTAGATATTTTAAATTCAGTAGGGAAATAGGAAAAAATAAAAATTCAAACTCAAAATATTAACAAAAGGTTTAAAAAAAATATAAGCATGCGAATTTGTTTTTTTTTGGAAAAGTGTATTAAGGGAAAATAACAGCCCCACAAAAAATTGAAAGTTCGTCGCTGAATCCGAATCCGGGTCAGTTTGACCCTATCAGGTCAGAGTCAAGCGCATTTCAAGGTCAAATCTGCGAAATTACGCAGCCCAATAAAAATAATTGAAGGTTCGAAAGACTTCACCATGGTATCTTTATGTTTTGAGGTCGCTGAATCCGAATTCTGGGTCAGTTTAACCCCATCAGGTCAGGGTCAAGGCACTTCAAGATCAAATCTGCAAAATTGTTCGTAATCAAATTTGAAGAGTGTATACTTATGTTTTTAAGGTCGCTGAGTACGAATCCGTGGTCAAATCTGTAATATTATAATTTGGCAGATTTGACCTTCAAATATCTGTTGACCATGACCCGATGGGGTCAAACCGACCACGGATTTATATTCAGCGACCTTAAAAACATAAATATCCACAGTTTAAATTTAGTTGCGATTAATTTTGCAGATTTGACCATGAAATGCCCTTGACCCTGACCCGATGGGGTCAAACTGACCCCAAATTCGGCGACCCCAAAAACAAAGAAATACCATGGTCAAGTCTTTTGGACCTTTAAATTTACTTTTTTTGTGGGGTTGTGTAATCGTTATGCTAGATAATTTGGTACCGATGTTTTGGTTTTGGTAAATATTAATTTTCTTTTAGGTTTTTTTGTAAAAACTTCTTGCTAAAAACTAGCTAATGATATTCCAGGAGGAGGCTTGTTCGTAACCACGGGTTAATTTTTGTAAAAAAATAAATAATTTACCTTTTAACGATAAAATTTTTTGATATAAAGCGTAACTATAAAATTTATCTGTTTTGGAGCATATTATAGCGATAAGGAAAAAATATCTTACAGTTTAAAAATGCTCATCATTAAAAACTATATCAAGAGTCATTATCTTTGGTTTTTTAGACAATTTTCAAAAATTACCCTTATTTAGGGGTTAAAAGTGTTCGAAAAACGGAATAATTTATATCTTTAAATATGAACACAATGATTATCGTATTTTTTCACCATATTTTTGTCAAGTAAGGATTTATGATGGTTAAACATTTTTTGTGGTTCACCCTCTTGGAGGGGTGAGATTTAACCAAAATCTATTAAAATGACTAGGATGAGTTATCATACGTCTTTTATAAAAAAAAATAATAAATCTAAGTCTTTTTCTACGAGTTTTCATTGCCTTTTCTTGATAGGGGGTTATTTTACCCTAGGAGTTATTTTTTCTTATCAAAACCAACAAGAAATAGTTGTTTCATGGTTTTCATGACAAAATACAAAAATTTGTTCCAGATTTTTTTAAAATGTATTTTTTAGATTTTTTTTTTGTGATTTTGCTCCTTTAGAATTTAATGTAAGTAAAAATATTTTTCTAACTTTATTTGTTTTTGAGATATTTACCCAAACTTTGGATTTTCATACGGACGCCATATTGGATTTTTACATTTTTAAAAAGAGCTCTTTAAGAGCTTTTCATTGATGTATCACAAGTCTAGGTTTTCAGATTGCTTAAGCTCTAAAAACGATAATTTTTGTTTATTTGATAGTAGGATTAGACTAGACTGCCCCGTTTCATAAAAACAAATGATACGCATCTTATAATTTAAATAATGTAAATGTCAAAATTAGCTGCATCTTATTTCTCGTTTAGAAACGCCTTCTACAAAAATTCAAGTTTTGATTATTTTAAGTATTTACAATAATGGCCCTTAATTATTCCAATGATGAAAAGGTGGATATGCTAGAAATTTATTTTAAATCTAACAGAAATACAGAAGCTGCAACACTTGCATACGAAGAACAATTTCCGGAGCGGCAACAACCTAACCAAAGACCTTTTAGATTCTTAGTTACGAACTTGTTAGCCTATGGATCTTTTGTGAAACCGAATCCCAAAACTTATACAAAAAATAATGCAGCAAGAGAGGCGATTATAATGGAAAACGTTAGAGATGATCCCACAACATCGGTAAGAAAAGTGGAAGAACAGACAACAATTCCTAAGTCATCTGTGCATCGGTCTTTACAAAAACACCGTTTTCATCCATACAAACCACGTATTATCCAGGGTCTTCAGGGAAATGATTTCAATAGACGAATCACCTTTAGTCAATGGTTTATTACTAAATGTCAACAGATACCCAATTTCCAATACAAGGTTCTCTGGACAGACGAAACCCGGTTTACAAATTGTGGAATTTTTAATAGGCACAATTATCACTGCTGGGATACAGAAAATCCACATAATTTAGAAGAAAGACAATCAAGGTTTGGTTTTAATGTCTGGTGTGGCATCATAGGTGATTTAAAATGCACCTTTAATTTACGTCTCACAATTAGATAAAACATTTATTTTTCTGTTTTAGACAACCGTTTAATTGGACCATTTATTTTTGAAGAAACTCTGAATGGAGATAGGTATTTGCTACTCCTGCAAGAACAGATTTTACCGGCCATTAGAATACAGTTCCGCCAAATGAAATAAATAATTTGTGGTTCCCGCAAGACGGATGTCAAGCGCACAGTACCAGGGAGGTGATGGAGGTCCTTAGAAATACCTTTAATGACAACATAATCTCTAATAATGGGCCAATTGCTTGGCCAGCTAGATCACCGGACATCACACCCCCTGATTTTTACCTATGGGGACACGCAAAAAATAAGGTTTACGAGTTTTCTTCGCCCGAAACTAGACTGGAACTAGAACACAGGGTACGGGATGTGTTTGCTTCCGAAACACGTTACACCGAGTAACCCGCAAGGTGTTGAAAAATGCGAGAAATGTGTGGAAAATGGAGGAAGACATGTACTGTGATTTTATTTTCTTGTTTACTGATACATTTTTGTTTTACAGTTGTGTTTAATTATTATCAGTTTAAGGTAATATTAAGGAAGTATTATTTTTTGCAAAAAGCATCACTTTTTTTGTATAAGTTTTAAATTTCGCTCTCACAAAAGATCCATAGGGTAACAAGTTCATCACTAAGAATCTTAAATGTCTATGGTTATGTTAATGCCGCTCCGGATGTGTATCATTTGTTTTTTATGCAACGGGGCGGCCATTACCAGTCTAGTCTAAGCCTACTATGATATAAACAATAATTATCGTTTTTAGAGCTTAAGCAATCTGAAAACCTATGATACATCAATGAAAAGCTCTTGAAGAGCTCTTTTCAAAAATGTAAAAATCCAATATGGCGTCCGTATGAAAATGCAAATTTTGGGTAAATATCTCAAAAACAAATAAAGTTAAAAAAATATTTTTACTTAAATTAAATTCTTCTTAAAAAAGTGTTCTAATAATGTAGTAATCTTAAAACCGTAAAAGTGGTAGTTTTCGAGCTACAGACAAAAGGTAAAATGCACCATTTTGGTTTTTCTTAATTATCTCAAAAACCATAAAAGATAAATAAAATCTGAAAGCAGATTTAAATTTTACAATTAAATTGTCTAAAACTTTCCTCATTTAACCAACACTGTAGCTCTAATGGTTCCCAACTTACCAATACATGTAGGCCCAATTTGGGACACACTGTATGTGACGAAAAAATACGGTAATCATTGTGGTCATATTCGTATTTTGGGAATTTTCAACCTCTAGTTAGAGGTAATTTTTAAAAAATTTTGAAAGACAAAAGCAAATGGTCATCTTGGTTTTTAATGCCGAGTAATTTAACATGTTTTGATATTCTCATCTTTTTTTTTCTGGTCGCCATAACATGCTCAAAAACAGGCGAAGAAGCAGCATTTTTGCAGTTGTGTACAAACAAGATTATTTATCATATTTAAAATAATATAAATTATAATTATTTACTTACTACAACGTAATTTTATTTAAAGTAAATTTAAAGTGTTGTTGTATTGTTAAATCAATCAAAATTTAATAAGCAGCAAATTAGGTTTGTCGCTGTTATGCTGCTTTGGAAAGACTACATTTGACAACATTAGTGTTTTAAAAGACGCTTCAATCTGTCTTAAAAAGTTATGTAGGCAGTGCGCTGTTGTCAAACAGTTTTAATGCAAATACGTGCATCAGTATTATATGTCCTTGGATTTAACCATTTAAAAATCAGACACTCACGGTACAAAGTACTAAGGCTTTATACAAACCTTCGTGGGCCGTCCTACAAGTAAAACACAAAATAAAACAATACGATATATTTAAAATACACATCTTTTTTCTTTCAAATGAGGGGATATATCGATTACATACAAATTCTACCCAGTACAAGATCGAAAGTTTCCAAACCACAAGCACAAAAAAAACCATCACACCCATCACATTAAAAAAATCATATCTTACCGATCTATCTATAGGTGGCGTATCCAATCTCAATTTTAATAAATCTTGCATTTCGTTCATGAGATCGATTCGAGGTATTTCTAAGGGGCTACTACTTCTCGATGAATCTACTACATCTGGCGATAACGGTTGCGAGCCTGGGATTAAAGGACTATATGACCTGTAATTAAATCCCGTTTAAGTAAATAATAAAATAAAAATTGTACAGGGTGGCGAAAGGGTTGATAAAAACCATGTTTTTTTTAATCAATCATTTTTTAATTAAAAAAAAACAGTTTTCGAAAATATTATTATTTTTAAATATTTCTAACTGCTTATATTTTGTTTTGTTAAGTAAACAAATAGGTATAGTACAGATACAAAGCAAAACTGGAGAAGTTTTAACATGCAAATTTAGTTCGCGTAGTTTTTGCAAGTTTGCGCCTTTGCCGAAACTTGTATTAACGTGAAAATTTCGTCCGCGCAGTATTGCAAGCTTGCCGCTTTGTCGAAACTTGTAATAACCGGCAGAAAACGCCCGGCTTTATAAACGATACGCACTTATTTTAGTTATCAGTAATATTTTTGCTTTAGGGGTTAATCTATCAAAACATTTGAACTTATAACAAGCCGGGGCAGAAAGGAATATAGTATTTGGCAGCATTTTATAAGAAAGTGGTAGGCAAACTAGGTTGTAGAGCAGTATGTAAAAAAATGGTAAAGAATTGCAAGGTCCTGTGGACAGACTAAAAAGTCATTGGGAAACCTGCAAAAGAGAAATTAGTGATATAAGCAGTGGTCTTAAAACTCTTAATGGTGATTTTCAGTCACAGCCTGAAACTAGCCAGAGTGAAATTATCCAGTTGGCAAAGAAACAGAGATGCGAGAACTGTGAAAAGGGAATTGTAGGTGGACGTGTAAATAGAGGAAGTAGCGGTCATTTGGATTCTTTTGTTGTGAGAACTGGACAAGATAAGAAAAAAGAATTGGACAGACAAATAGCCAAAGCTGTTTACGCAACAAATTGCAGTTTTGGAGCTATAGAAAATAAGGAGGTTCGAAAGGCCATAGAAATGCTAAAACTTGGTTACCTTCCACCATCTATATTTCAGTTATCATCAACGCTTTTGAATGAAATATTTGAAGAAGTTGTTTGCATGCCAATAGATGGATGGTCCAATATATATAATGAGCAGAAAATCCGTGTCATTTTGACTGCAGAGGGTGGAAATAGTGTTCTTTTAGAAAGCATAGATACATCTGGTCATCCCCATACAGCTGACTATCTTGCAGAATTGGCTATTAACTCAATAAATAAGTGCAAAAATGAATATAACTGTAAAGTAACCAGTATTGTTACAGATAATGCGAGCAACATGGTCAGTATGAAGAAAAAACTACCGAGTCGTCCAATTACCCTATAATTAAATATGGTTGTTCGGCACACTTACTTAGTTTGCTCTCCAAAGATTTAGAAGCATCGCAGATAAAATAACACATAGTGCATACAGTGAAATACTTCAGAACTACCCATTTGCTAAATGCTTGGTTTAAAGAAAAAGGGGTAAGAAATTGGTCTTACCTCAGGATATTCGATGGAATACACTTTAAGATTGTCTTGAGATCTATATAAATGAGTGGCCAAAATTGTTAATAATATGTGAAAAGCATAAAGATTAAATCGATTTTTAAAAAAGTTTCAGATATCTGTATTAAATGGATGGCTAAATATTTACTACAGTTGCTAAAACCAATTTCTATAGCACTGGATGCGATGCAACAAAAACGTGCATTTAAATCCCAAGCAGTTTACGTATGAAAAAAGTTACTGGCTATTTTTGACAGTTTTGAATTTGAAGAAAAAAGAAGCTTACGTCAATATTAATTATTTAAGAACAGATATGTTTAAGTTCTAACCCCCTTTCACTTTTTGGGGTATAATTTGGATCCTACAATAAACAAGAAGATTATATTTTATTAGCTGAAGAAAAGGGAGGAAATATTTTGCAGACACAGGATTATTACCATTACTAATTAAGTTAGAAGCTAAGTCGGACCCTTTTCACAAAACTCTGTTTTCAGAGGAAATAATCAAAAATATAACAGCAATACAGTGGTGGAGATCTCGAGAAGAAGTTTCAGAAATTAAACAGGTGCTTCCTATAGTGATTTCTGTTTTGTGTGCCTGTGCATCGTCTGCTGATATAGAAAGGATGTTTTCTTCTTATGGAATCGTACATTCAGATAGAAGTAACAGACTTGGCAGTGACAAAGCAGCTAAACTAGTATTTCCATTTAAGCATTATAACGTTAGGTTTTTTTATATTTATTTTTTTTATAAAAAAAATATATTTGCTATTCACTTCTGGAAACTGTTAGCCTGTTTTAGCATCGTCGTCTACGTTATTTTCACGAAGAAAATACAGGTTAGTTTATCAAAAGAAAATATTGCTTTAATACGCGCTCTCGATACAGCAATAGGTCACACAATTGTGGAGGTTAATTATTTAAACAGCTGCTGAATTTCACTCTGTCATTCAGATATCGGCAGGGACTCGCCGTTCATATGGGCAAGGTCCTGCAACGTACAACGGCGCCAAGGCTTTAAAGGTACCCCTAGGGCTGCCTTTGGGACAAGGCCGGTAAAATTTAAAAAAAAAAAAAAATTACAACTAAAAAAAAAAAAAAAAACATTTACCAATGCCGATGGTGAAATTTTATTATCCACCAATATTGACAGGTGGTAAGGGGTAAAGGCGCTTATCAGTAATTCCCACGACGCACAGAGGAACAAAGCGACACTGTGCCAACCAAATTATTTTATAGCTCATATAGTTCATACGGTTGAGCTCATTTTTTAAATTCTCGTCTTAAATTTGCCTATCGATCCTTTTTTTTTGGATTTTTGATTTTGGTTTTTATTTTCCGGAAATTTGTTTCCAAACTTTAGTTTTTATATAAATAAACGAATTTTCGGTACATAAATGATTATCAATATTAGCTTTTGGCATACCTATTTTGATTAAAATCTGTCTCTTGATAAGCCCCAAAAGACTTTCTGGGTGAAAATGAGAGGCGACATTTTTTTTATTCCCACATCCGAAATTTTTCAGGCAAAAGGGACTTTTAGTCATAAAACGTTCAGGAAAAATATGATTCAATAAAAACTGTTCAAAAATCACTCAAGGAATAAGGATAACAGTCTTTTGGGGTTTATCAAGAAGATTTTAAGCAAAAAAATGTATACTTACTTACTTACTTACTCCGTAGCACTACAACCCAGGGTGGGTCTTGGCTGCCTTGACTATCTGCCTCCACCTGGAACGGTCATGGGTCATCTCCCTCCATTCTTGCTATTCTACTCCAAGGATAGCCAGATCTTTAATGATGTTATCTTTCCATCTGAGCCTAGGTCTTCCCAGTGGTCTTTTTCCTGGTGGTATTCTTCCCATACCTGTTTCATTAGGCGATCGTTTTGGCTTCTCTGCACGTGCCCTGCCCATCTTAGTCTGCCGGACTTTATCTCCTGAATGATGTCAGGGCTTTGATATATTTTATACTGGCCGGTTTCAGGATCTTAAACGGGGCCATATATAATGCGCAGAATTTTTCTTTCAAACCTTCTTAGAAGCTCTGTGTCGCGAACTGTCAGTGTCCATGTTTCACTGGCGTACGTTGCTACTGGACGTATTATTGTTTGATAAATTACTGTTTTGGCTTTTCCCGTGATAAATTTTGATTTTAGTAGCTTTTGTACTGCAAATGAGCATTTGTTTGCTTTTGTGATTCGATGCTTAACTTCTTCTTGCATACTATTGTCTGCCGTTATCACTGCGCCCAGGTATTTGAGGGTTCGCACATGCTCAAAGTTGTAGTCGCCCATTGTGATGTTCTGCCTGACTCTTTCACGGGCGGGGTTGCGGGAGACATGCATGTATTGGGTCTTTCCTTTATTTATTTGTAGCCCTATTCTCTGAGGTTCTTTTTAATCTTTATAAAGTTTTCCTTCACACTAACTGTACTTTCTTCTAATGCACCTATGTCATCTGCATAGGTAAAATAAGTTTTGGGTCCACCTGGTCCAAAAATCTCTGCCTTCACCGATGCTGTTCTTACCGCTTTTTCTAGTGCAAGGTTAAATAATACCGGCGACAACGCATCACCCTGTTTTAGGCCTCTGTTAATACAAAATGCTTAGCTGTACTACCATCCATTTTGACGCTGCTCTTTCCCCTCTAGTCACGCTCTACACAGACGAATCAGCTTGTGCGGGATACCAAGTTCTTCCATTGCTTCCCACAATCTTACTCTAATAACACTGTCATATTGCTTGTTCAAAGTCTATGAAAAGGGATGTAAGCTTTTGTTAAACTCCCAACATTTCTCTAAAATCTGACGGATAGTGAAAAACTGGTCAGTTGTAGATCTTCCGCTTCGAAAGCCACATCCGATAATCTCTTCGGTATATGGAGAAAGACGTTGGAGCAGAATGTTTGAGAATACTTTGTAGGCGTATACCAAAACTTAATCTTGATCATTTTTACGCCGAAAATGTGTTTTTTCCATAAAAGTCAATGTTTGGAAACAACTTTCCGTAAAATAAAAATCCAAATTAAAAATCTAAAAAGAAGGATAGACAGGCAAATTTAAGACCAGAATTAAAGCAAAAAAACTTAAACGGTTGAACCATATAAGCTGTAGAGTAATTTGGGTGGTATAGCATTTTTCAAGATATAAGAAAATGACTAAAAGTCTCCACTGCTTCTCTGCTCTCGAAGTATTCATGATGTCCTATTTGCCCCAGGTTATATCTAAACGTATAGGGTAAAGTGCGGACCTAAACTATTCTCACCTTTGTTGGCACGGCCATAAAGGATCACTTTCGAGGATTTTTATTGCAGTCGGAGATAATCGATATGTCTAGTCATTTTCTTATATCTTGAAAAATACTATACTATACGCATCGTCCCAATGTGCGAAGGCGCCGACGTGGTGCATCCCTGGATATCGGACATCTCCGTGTATAAAAAAATATTTGAAATCTCCTGAAAAAAGCAGTTTAAAACCTGATGCATTGTTTTTTTATGTAACAGGGGCACAATGTTGGTTTGAATCTTACCTTTGTAAATTGGCATTCTTAATAGCTAAAGAAGCGTCTTTTCTATAAGTAGCCACCGGGACGGTAAAGCCAGAAAGAATTTTCCGTTTTCCAGTGGGAGAATTGGGAGCGGATCGCGGTTTGGCATCACCCGCCATGCCGTTGGGCAAGTGATGAGGTTCCGGTACACCCTGGCCGTCCTTAAGTTTCGATCTTAGTCCTTTATAAGCACTCTTCATACCTTTGCCCCCGTCTTTAACCTATAAGATATAGACAATAGAGATATTTTCAAAACTACTTTTTCATCATAAGTTTACTCTTATCCTTGCGCCTAACATTATGCGGTAAGATTTAAGCTTGATTTTGTGAAAAAAAAATCTATAGCATTTGCTCGACGGTACGCACGCGCACATCCAAATTGAGTTTTCTTTCGACCACCCTATATATTTTTATCAGTATCAAATTCTATAAGTCATATCTGATATAAAACTTAAATTAAAGCAATTAAAAATGACCAACAACCACACATTATGCAGTTATATGGAAAAACAAATGGACCATATTTAAAAAATATTAGGATTAGATAAAGTTCTCCATAAACATAAATGTTCAGAAAGATATGCCAAATTAAAATCTAATATTCAATGGACGGCCTGCCATTAAAATTTTAACATTATTAGATAACCCAATTTTTGCAGAACTTCCTGTTAAGCCGAAAGTAGTATAGTATGACCTCCGCAAACAGTCTCCAAGAAGAGTTAAATTAAACATACTTATTAGATTTTTACAATATTTATTTGTTTTTAATCGCCATTTTCCCAAAAACCAACAAAGATGGATATAGGATATAATAAAAGTTTTAAATCAGATATGTCTTGTAGAATTTAAATCTTGAAAAATATACAGGGTGTTCTAATGATACAACACATTATTCCAACAATTTGAAAGCGATATATTTTCACTAAAGAAAATAAAAGGTTTGGTAGTGATTTCGTTGTAATCGGGTATAGCTTTAATTTTAGCCGCAGAAAGTTTTTTAATTGGTCAAGTATATTTATTTACAAAACGTTAGGAAAAACCCTTATACAAAATATATGCAAAAGAAGTTAATTAAAAGTCTAAT
>JAHBCN010020475.1:0-15153 GCA_019359885.1 Listronotus oregonensis
AAAATTCAAAATCATACCTCCCACCAAAATCACCCCGTATCAGAGAAAGTATCAGAGCTGGCTAGAAATCGAATCTTTTAGGAATCGAATCCGAAATTGATTCCTTTTAAAGGATCCGACAGCTGGAATCGATTACTTTTTAAAAATGGGATTCGTGATTCGGAATCGTTTTATAATTTTAAAAGGATACGGAATCATTTCCTTTTTGTATGGATCCGATTCCAAAATGAAATCGATTCCTGGATTCGATTTTAAAAAATATTGATTCCTTGTTAAAGGCTTCGATTCTAAAAGGAATCGATTACTTTTAAATTGCGCCCCCTTTTCGGCACAAGCGTGACATGTGATCCGCCGAACCGCGGTTTTTATTGGTATTTTGAATTTTCATAAATGTCAAAATCCGCCATTTTGAATTTTTAAAATTTTAAGCCAAGGATCTTAATCAGTGTCCTTATTATCCCTCATATCCCAAAATTGAGGCAAATTTTACCTGAGATTCTTGATCAGCATCCTTATAAACCTTTATATTTCGAATTTCAGGCAAAACAATTCGCAAATGCCAAAATTAGCTATTTTAAACTTGGATATAAACAGATAGAGAGATAGACTGATAGATAATAGATAGATATTTACACAAAGCAAGTTGAATAAAAGCTTTTAAAAACCGCTTTACGCGACACCTACACAATATCAGCCGATGTGTCGCCGGTAGCGTAGTGGTCAGAGTTTCGGCTCGCGGGCCCGGCGATCCGGGTTCGATTCCCAGTGCCGGAGAGACACTTTTGGGTAGTAGTTATTTAAAAATAACGTCCGTGGTGGCACTACCGCGTTGTCTAAAAGGTGCTGTGAAATGCAACATTTGCATGTTTCAGTGCTTGGACAACGTTGACGGAACAACTGGGAAGAAATGGGTTAAACAGCGGAAAACCCGGCACTCACGGTACTTTGGTACTTAGGTTTATATACGTATATATAATCCGTAGGATATAATATACATATATAATAATCCTTCGTGAGCTATCATAAAAGATAAAAAAATATATCAGCCGATAAACTAATTAGTATAAGTGTATACTTTGGAAACGACACCACTTTGAATATAAGTACAAATAATTTAACTGTAAAATTTATAACCACCAACATTTTTGCTATTAAAATGTTGGTAGTTATATTCACAGCGATATCGTCTCTAAGGGGACCATCCTTTTATACTAATTGGTTGATTTTTTGGTTTTAATATTAGAGCCGCGTATAAATATATTATTCTAATTGTTATACTCCAATCAATCTAGACATTCAAAGGCACATTAATTCACATCAAGCTGAGGGTAAGCAGAATTATTCAAAACATAATTTTAAATAACATTTTAAAATTTCCCATCGTTCCGGTACGTGGAAAAAAATTGACTCGAGGTCAAAGGTAAAAAAATTTGTTTTTTTCCATTTTCTTCAAAACGGTAAGTTTTATCGTAAAATTACTAAAAACAAAAATTGAAAATTATAAAATTATCTATAAAAAAGCTTTTAATGATTTTTTTCCTAAAAGTCACCGTTCTTGAGATACAACGATTTAAAAAGTTATAAGCGTCATTGCATGAATAAGTACTTCACGTATACAGTGTGTCCCAAATTCGTGGGGAATGTATGGGGATCTTGGAATACATTTCTGTAGCTGAAATATAAGTAAAAATATTTTTCTATCAACGATTGTAACTAACATTTAAAATACTTAATATACATAAGTATCTGGCCAGTTGGTTAAACCAGTGCCATAAAACCTAACTAAAAAAAAATACATAAGTATAACTATGAGAATATTAGGTAAAATAAAACCTAGTCCCTTAATTTATACGCTAGTGTAACCTTGAGACAACATTTGTCTCCAACTGAAAAAACTATTTTCTTTTTAAAGCTTAAAATTAATTAAAAATAAATTTATCAAAAAGTTAATAGACTTTTGCAAAGTGTCAAAGTTATGTACTATTTTTACACGCAATAACTGGCTGTGATACGACATCTGCATTTTACAGGAGGGGTTAAACAACAGTCTTTAAAATGTGTGAAAACAAGATTAAGTTTAATGTGCTGAAGTTTTTAAAAAAAGTAATCTACACATGAAGTTATCGCAAAAGGAATTCGCTTTCTTCTTTGTATGTACGGAGCTCCTAAAAAACTATCTGCTTAGATAAGTATCGATATGGTTATTTTGTTAAAAACAAGTGCAATTAGGTTGTCTTCGTCCAACCTCAATTGCTGCTCATTAAGATCTTTTTCGAGTATATTTCCAAGTTCAAGTGTGGCTTGGTTATCAGCTAAACCCAAAAGATTGGAGTTGGAAGTTGGTCGATAATACATTAGAACCAATTTAGACTTGACTTTCACCTGCGCCGGAAAAACTGCTAAACACAATTTTTTGCAACTGTAAAAAGGGATGAAGCGCTAAATGTGGTTGCAAAAAAGTTGGACTGTTTTGTTCTCTGGCATGCACGAATTGTCAAGGTCGGTCGTGTTCTAATGTTAAATTACCGACATCAGAGGATTTGTTTGATATTGATGCAATTCACTTACACCCGGGATGAAGAAGAAAAAGAAGAAGAAAAAGAAGAACAAGAAGAAGTAATTGAAGATTATGAATCGGACAAATAAATTGTTCTATTGTTTTTTAAATTCAATCGCTTTTATCAATTCCAACCCTTTCGAATATCTGTTATTATGCAATAGTTTTCACTTAAACATAATCACAACAGACCTGTGGAATAGACCTACTAGGTAAACCAAGTTATAAGAAACGCGCTAAGTACACTGCTTCAACGTATACAATGGCGCTTACAACTTTTTAAATCAGGCTTTTAGGAAAAAAAGCATTAATACCTTTTTTATTGATTATTTTATTATCTAAAATTTTTATCCAAAGGTAATTTTAGATAAAACTTACCGTTTTGAAGAAAATCGCGAAAAACACTTTTTTTTACCTTTGACCTAGAGTCAAATTTTCCACGTACTGGAACAATGAGGAAACTTGAAATATTATTTTTATTATGTTTTGAACAGTTTTACTCACTTTAAGCTTGATGTAAATTAATTTACCTTCACTTTTTTATTGGTCTAATTTGACCGCACTATTAATACATATTTCGGAATTATAAAGATTTTTTCACAACAATACAGAGCAACTTGCATTTGATTTTAAATCTTTTGATTACTTGATTTCCATACTTTTTATTATACTTTATTACTTGTTTTTTGGGGTTTTTCGGTCATTTTTTAAATAAAAATCAATGTTTAATTGACGTTTCGGTTTATTTAGTTAAACCATCATCAGAATATCTAAAAATATTTTTCTATTATTGTATTTAATTAACATGATGAATTTTAAGAAAAGTATGATTGTATATAATTTGTAAAGTAAACAATTACCAACTATATTGTAAAATTACAAGCACTAGATAACATTCTACTAACATTTTTGTTCAGTGGTTGATATAATACTGAAATTTTTATCTTTTTAAAAACTATGAACCAAACATTTGCATTACCTAGGTTAATTTATACAGAATTGTTTTATTGGTGTGCAAAAATCTGGGTTTTCCTTTTATTATTTCTATTGCAACAATAAATTGTTGTAAATAGAGCTTAGACCCTCCGTGTCTGTTCTGAAATTTACGGTATTTTGTGTTTTTTAATGTGAATCATTTCTTTAATGTTCCTTTTTTTATTATTACTTTCAAATTCCAAAATATTAACATTGTCAAGGTCAAAATTATGCAAGTTATCAAGTGCATGATTTGACAGGGCTGCGTGGTTATTGTTAGGATATCTTATGCTTTTTTGATGTTCTTTAACTCTGTTTTTTTAAGTATTGTCTTGTTTGGCCAATATATGTTTTTGTGCAATCACGGCAGTCGATTTTGTATATTAAATTTGTTTGATTAGGGTTTTCGATTGTAGGTTTAAGTTTTGTAAATAGATTTTTAGAATTTGGAAACAAACATCATTAAATCCCTTAATTATAAGCCACACTTCTTCAAACGTTTTGTTGATGATTGCATTCTTTGTATTCCACAAAATAAACTTCAATATACATTAAATAAATTTAACTCTTTTCATCCTAAAATACAGTTCACACATGAAACAGAAAACAATAAATCAATAAATTTTCTAGATCTTACTATACATTACCAAGATAATGGAAAAATAAAAACAAATTGGTTTACAAAACAGGTATGGTCTGGTAGATATTTAAATTTTAATTCAAAATGTCCAATTAAGTATAAAAGAAGTGTAGTAAATTCATTGGTTGACAGAGCTGTGAAGTTATCCAGTGGAAATCATAGACCAAACAATTTGAAAAAAGTTCGGGAAATCCTAAAAAATAATAACTATCCAACTAAATTTACTGAACCGATCATTAAAGCACGAATAAATAAAATTTACAATTCTAACAAAGACAGTGAAAATACATCTGAAAATAAAAAATATATTTCCCTTCCATACGTCCCTGATATAACACAAAAAATTAAACATGTTCTTAAACCTTACAAAATACAAATTGCAGAAAAACCTAACAATAATTCTAAAAATCTATTTACAAAACTTAAACCTACAATCGAAAACCCTAATCAAACAAATTTAATATACAAAATCGACTGCCGTGATTGCACAAAAACATATATTGGCCAAACAAGACAATACTTAAAAAACAGAACATCAAAAAAGCATAAGATCCTAACAGTAACCACACAGCCCTGTCAAATCATGCACTTGATAACTTGCATAATTTTGACTTTGACAATGTTAATATTTTGGAATTTGAAAGTAATAATAAAAAAGGAACATTAAAGAAATGATTCACATTAAAAAAACACAAAATACCGTAAATTTCAGAACAGACACGGAGGGTCTAAGCTCTATTACAACAATTTATTGTTGCAATAGAAATAATAAAAGGAAAACCCAGATTTTTGCACCCCAATAAAACAATTCTGTATAAATTAACCTAGGTAATGCAAATGTTTGGTTCATAGTTTTTAAAAAGATAAAAATTTCAGTATTATATCAACCACTGAACAAAAATGTTAGTAGAATGTTATCTAGTGCTTGTAATTTTTACAATATAGTTGGTAATTGTTTACTTTACAAATTATATACAATCATACTTTTCTTAAAATTCATCATGTTAATTAAATACAATAATAGAAAAATATTTTTAGATATTCTGATGATGGTTTAACTAAATAAACCGAAACGTCAATTAAACATTGATTTTTATTTAAAAAAATGACCGAAAAACCCCAAAAAACAAGTAATAAAGTTTAATATTGCAAACGGTCAAGAAAACAAAACCTTTTTTATTATGTAATCCTTAAGAACTCTAAAGAAGCTTTAAGTAAGACATTTTCTTATGGTGTCTTACAAAACTAAATTTAAAATTTTAATACATTTATGTATTACGCAAGCTGAACTACCTTTGATGAAATATTAAAACTTCCTATAGGGTTACAATAAGGTCTACCATTTATATTTGCTTGAGATCAACTCAAAATATTTTAGATTGTTTTTCTTTATGCCAAAAATAAAATATCTAAATTAAAAAAAAACACTTAAAACTAAAACGCCGTACTAGGTAAGCACCCAACTCTGTGTTCACACGTCGTCGTCGTGGTTGGACCCAGTAGGATCTTTTGGAACATGCGCTAGAGTTGCTGGTTATAGGCAACTCTTTTGGCTAGCGTATGGAACGGGATGCTAAGCTAAGATGAACACAAGGCATAACTCAAGGTGTTAGCATACCGTGCTGATGAGTGTATGACATCCTGTGCCTTAAACAGGTGTCTCCAACGGTGCCTCAGAGTATCTAGCCTTGCGGGGCTCTGCCGTGGTGGACTATTACTTCCCTAGCTCCAAACAGAAAACGGACAGAACCCTTTCATGGAAAAAAGTGACAAAGGTTTGACCGAAACGGACAGATCCGTTTCGAGAGGTGCCACTCAGGGTCACAAGCAGACAAAGGTGCGCCGACCGAAATCCGTTTCGAAGATGCGGCCTCAGAAAGAATATCTGGTTTCTGTAACAAGGACCTGGTAGCTACCCACGTCACGACAGGGACACCAGAACACATCAGAACACATTGTGCTCGTGTCCGGTAGCGATACAGTAAGAGGAGATTAGAGTTATCCCAATCTGGTATCGGATTCATTAGAAGTCCGATCCTATTGGGAGAAATATAAAAAGGTGTGAGCCCCAATAGACCGAGCGGTCCCAGTGGAGGGCGTAAAAAGTCCACTCACTTTAAACCTACCTACCTACACTACTAGGTGAGCAGACGTATTAGTTTAAGGGCAATAGCATTTTAAAATGAAAGTAAAATTATACTTCGCGGCTCCGGCGCAGGACGCTTTTTATCGTAGATACCATTCATAGGAATATAAACTAAAGATGATCCGGATTCGTAATCCGATAAATAGGAATTGATTCCTTGGATTTGATCCATTTTTTCTTAAAAAAGGAATCGTGATTCGGATTGAGGATTCGATTCCTTTATCAGGATTCCGATCCGTGATTCGATATCTTTTTTAGAGGATCCGTATCAGCTTTGCCACGTATATATCATTTCAATCTGAAAAAATGTGCAAAAAGAAATTTAACCTTACGGATTGGTGCGTTTTTCCAAAATTATTCCTTAAATTTTTAACGAACGTATCCACTGCTTTACGAATGCACTGTATGGTAAAATCCAAAACCCGAAATTACTCTAAAAGATTAAAGTGCTTTTAACATCAATTTCTTAAGCAAAATCCAAGAACTTAAATAGAATACTAAAAGGCATCTGTTAACGCATCAGTTGGTACCTTGCGCCCTGTTTGGATAGAATTAGTAAAGCAAATTTGTCCGTAATACTGGAGAAACTTATCAACAAAACATGGATCACGAAATATAGGACAGCAGACTACTATGATTATACTTATTATTTATTGTGTAAGGAAGTATTTATCACATTATTTTAATCTTCGATATTGTGTAATAATGTTTATTTTATAAATTTAATTTTACATTTGAAAATAGTAGTGGACCTATTTTAAATTGCCTGCATATATTATAACACTAAAATTAAATTTAAAACCTTAATAAATGTAAATTAAAAAAAAATAAAATTTGTATTTTTTGTACTTACCATAGTAATAATAATAAGTAAATATTGCTTTTAAATGTTTCAAAATTTATTAAAGTATTACTCTACAATTGTTTTGCCTTAAGGGCATTGTTAAGGGTATGATTATTTTAAATTATTTAAAGAAAATTTTATTTACTTATTAATAATATTCAAAAAATGTTTAATAACAAACCAACTGCAGTCCCTAACAAGATTTTTAAATTCCGGCTTTTAAACCCAATTGTTTTTTAAAAAAAGGAAGGACCAAGAAAAGAACATCCTTATCTTTTTTTCTTAAAAAATCCAAAAGTTTAATCAAATTAATGCAAATGACATATTAAAAAAACATTGTCATGGTTTTTCCCGAAAACCGGCCTTGCCAATGTTTTGGAAATATCTGGCATTTGGTGCGGGAATGGTTTTCCTCTCTCGTTTTGCTGGATTTTTCAAAGCTTTGACACTTTAAATCATGAGCTGCTTTGGTACCAAAGCCCCATAGGATTTGATAACATTGCGGTCAAATTTTTTTTAAATCTTACCTTTCCGAAGGTCACAGATAGTGGTGCTGCAAGAAATGTCATCTTTGTTGCCTGTGTATCAGGTGTACCGCAAGGTTCGATACTGGGTCCGCTTCTGTTTTTGATATACTGGCAGGTTTTTGAAACAGATGATTTGGTCGTATCAACATATGCTGATGATATTCAATTAAAATATAGTTTTCTCCCCTTGAACATCATATTGCTGGGTATAGCATGAACAGAGAGCTAAATATTATAAATGACCTATCAAAAAAACACAACCTTTTATTAAACCCCAGAAAGTCACAGATTCTTTTTGGTGGGGTCAAGGCACGCCTTGCGAGAAGGTGAACATAAATATTAATGGACAAACTGTGCCAGGTAAAATCAGCGAAATCGTTGGTGGTCAAATAGATGGTGGTCTCAAATTTGATGAACATGTTAACTCCCCATTAGAAAACTGCAATTTAAGAATTTTTTATGCCAATCGGGAGATTCTATCCAAGAAACTTAAAGTTATGCTTTTGAAACCCTGGTACTTTTATTTTAATTACTGTTCATTTATTTATGGTCCGTTTTTGACTATACAAGAAGGTTCAACGGGTTCAAAATTCATGTTGTCGTCTTGTGTGTTCCTGCGCAAGTTTGTTCATGTATCAGAAAGTATCAGGGATTTGAAATGGCTTAATATGGCGAATAGAAGATGGTTGAGTTTGCCGTTTTCTTGCATAAAATTATGACCTCGGCATTCCTGACTACCTGCGCGCAAAACAAAACACGCGACACCCTTCAAAAGAACTATACGCAATGGGAGTATGTTGGCGGTACCGAGATAATGAAGGCTTTGTTTCGGATGGCTTTACTTATCAAGCTACAAATCTTTATAATAAATTACCAAACGATATTAAATCTTCAAGTGTTGAGGCTTTTAAGGAGATACCGAGCATCTTTTTTCAATCACAATAGTTTTAGGCATCCGCATATTATTCTTTAGTTGCTTCAATATGTGTGTATAAGTGTATGTAATTGAGATTTATTGAATCTACTTATCTTATTTTTATTTATTAGTTATATTTGTAATGTGTTTGTCATTTTACTTTAATATTGTGAGAACTTCAGCCTTTTGGGAGTAGCCGATTACTAATTGGCTAAATATCGCCCTAATATGGCTGGCTGTGATAGGGTTGATTTACAAATCTGATCTTATAGATGTAATATACCTAACTGTATTATTATTGTAACCTTATCACCTAATAAAAGACGATTATTATTATTATTATTATTATTATTTATTATTATTATTATTATTATTATTATATAGGGGTCCTATTTTATGTCTTTGGTACCGATGGTCATCTGAGTTTTGGCACATGAATTGCTTTTAATAGTAGGCACTTTTCAGTGTCTTTACTAAATAATTTTTTAATCAGGGGCGTACCGAGAGGGGAGGCCTCGTTTTAATTTGTCCACATTTTTATTAAACGTCATATTTCTGTGGTAAACGAATTTTACATAAGGTTTAAAAATAAAGTTTATTTGATTATAATTGTGTTATTAACAGTGTAATTAAAAGAAAATATTGTTCTCGTCACCTCACAGAAGGCAATGGAACTGTGTAGTATTTCTGTCTAGTAAACCCTCTCACATGTACTTCGGAAGGCACGTTAAGCCGGTGATCCCGCATATTTGTGTAAGTTGGTAAGTATTTTTTCTTTAAACGTGTGACTTGCACCCTTGCAACCTCTTTACAACAACCATCGTAAGTTGCTTAACAAAAATCGATCATTTTAAGCAATTCTCAAAAATTTGTATACGCATGTTATATCAGGTGTTCTAGTTATTTTCATTTTTTTTTTTTAATTAAAAATGGTAAACATCCAATTTTACGGGCAAAGGGATTGGGGGGTAAACACTTTTGATAACCAAAATTTGATGAAAATTTTATAAAATTAGGTAAGCACAGCAGCAAGTCGGTCATTAAAAATTCTAAATTTGGTTTTTACATTTTTTGAATACAACCAACGGTTTTCGAGAAAATCGCCTTTAAATGAAAGCCTTAATAATACGCAGTTGCTCCCTTATAATTAACGGCGATTTTCTCGAAAACTAGTAAGTTGTATCAAAAAATGTAGAGAGACCAAAATTTAATTTTTTATGGCCCAGTTGCCATTGCGGCTTAATTAAAAAAAATAGCTTACACTTTAAATTTGGGTCATCAAAAGCGTTTGATACCCCTAAAATTAAATTTTTAGCCTTTTGACGACAAAACGTAAATACACCGCGTAAAATAACAGGGGTATGCAAATTTTCGTGAAATTTAAAGCAAAACTGTGGCCACAGTTTATAATAAAATAATAATCACGTTTTTTAAGCAAACTCATCAACCAGTTTTTGTAACTATTTTGGTGAAAAAAAATATTTTCCATCATAAAAACAAATTTGCTATTCCAGCTAATCTATAAACTAGCTAAATAAACACTTTACGTAGGTCGCTAGATAAGTTTTATCGTACTTACAAAATATTTACTTTTTTTTAAGTAATCACCATCAGCCGCTATGCAAGACTTCATACACTCGAACCAAATAGCAAAAGTCTCTTTCCAAAATAACTATGGAACATTGGAGCAAATTTCGTCAAACGCTCCCAATGGCTCTGAGTTGCATGAAAACTTTCGCCCTTTTAATTATTTCTTTACATAAGGGAAATAAAGAAAAATTACATGGCGCAAGTCCGGACTATAGGGAGGATGACTAAGTAATTTTATTTTAGATTCCTCAAGAAAGGTCGAAGGACCGGCTTGATGAGCTGGAGCATTATCATGGTGAAAACCAGGTATCGAATCTCGAGTTTGGTCGCTCATTTTTTAAGGCTTGGAAAACTTTTGGGAGACATTCGTTGTGTACCATGATGCTGTGACAGTCTTCTGTGTCTCTAAAGAAACAACCGCCAATCAAATCCCTCTCTTACTAAAAAAAACTCCTAACATTAGTTTCTTCGCAGAACGAGCTTGTTTCACTAATGTCGGTGGTTCTTCATTTTAAAATATCCACATTTTGCTCTGGGATTTCGGTAGGACATCGTAAGAATAAATATAGGATTCGTCACCAGTGATGATTAAATTGATATCATTAGAGTCACCGTCATAAAATTTTTTGAGCATTTGTTTGCACCACTTTACTCTCTGCTCCCGTAGAGTATCGGTCATCAAATGTGGTACCCAGAGTAAACAAACATAGAATATATTTATCAGTCGTCACTTTAATCGTTCAACTTTAAGTTAAAATTCCCTTTGAAATTGTAAATACCACCTTTCTACAGTCCTTAAAGATAAACAAGTATCGTCCAACACACCATTCATTTCTTTAAAGCATTGTTGCTTTGGAAGACCACGACGAAAATTGTACAACATAATAACACAAACATTAGCAGCTTTCAACAGAGCAACACGTGGAACCAGCATTGTTTTTCAGTTTAAGTTGAGAGGCCCCGAACTTCCTATTTTGTTCTTTTCTGTATCCCTAAAGTATCCACGCTATGAAACCTGTTACCCTCAAAAGTTTCGCTTTTTCCTCGAAATTTTTAAATATTTAAGTTTCGCGTAAATAAACTCTCTCTTACAGCACTTCAGACACCAAAGGTACGTTAGTACTTAGGCCTTACCCTTCGTGGACTATCCCAGGATAAAAAAAACTAGCAGTGTATAGACAGATTAGGATTAAACAGGAATCTACATTAAACTTCAGTTTGCAGCTAAGTACTAATTATTTGTATAATTATTTTAACATCCATACGTTTCTCTCGCTAGTATAGTGAGCTATGCCTAGTAAGCTGGCGACGCAGGTTTTTCCGAAGACAAATATTTATGCCAACGGCCTTTGCCGCGTGGCACCGCTTCTTGATTAATCAGCAAATGTTAGGCAACACCAGGCACAGTAAGTCATTGGATGGATAACTACCAGTGAACACCGCATGCCGTTAGGTGTGTGAGATAAAATAGGTTAAACATAGTGGGCTGCCTATGTTCAATACAAGCCTTTATTGTCTGTCATAAAGATAAAATGATTTAAATAACATCTTGGTTTAAACCATAGATTAACGCTACATTATACAAACAGTCCCAAGAAATTAAGCGTTTTAACTGCTGGACGTATATTTTAAATTGTAAAAGATCTAACAAAAAAAAGTAAAAAGGTTTTTTTAACGCAATATTTTATAAATTTAGGTATATAAAAAAACTGCAGAATATTTGACAAGTAGTATCTAAAATAGCTGTTTAGTGAGAAGCAATTTACTACGGTATTTATTTTGCAATATACCCGTTATTACCGAGTTTCTGCATCTTCCCTTTTTGAATATCATATTTTTTTTTAACTTGATCAACCTAATATTGGCGTCAAGGAGGTTACTCAAGTTTTTTTTTCTAATTTTAATAATAATAAACTAAGTCACAGTTTGACTTTATTTAAGAATGGGGAGTTAAAATAGTTTGACTAACCACGAAATGATTTAAATTTTGTTGTCTCTTTTTAAAAACTTACTATTGGTAGTCAGATTTTGACAAGTTTAAAATGGCCAAACTTTGGAACATATAAGAAATAAAACTAGATAAATATAAATCGTTGTTATATATTAAAAATTCCCAACATTTTTGGAAAAATTTAAACACTTTGACATAGACCCAAACTACACCTTTGTAAGTTTTGATGTTGTTAGCTTATTTACAAATGTTCCTGTTGATAAAACATTAAATATTGTAAGAAATAAATTAAAAAATGATGTCCAACTTGGCGAAAAAATCAAACAAAATATAAACTTTATCCTTAAATTAATAACTTTTTGCGTAAAAACAACATATTTCCAATATAACACTGACTTTTATAAACAAACTTCTGGCATGGCCATGGGGTCACCTTTATCACCATTATTAAGTAATATTTTTATGGAAAATTTTAAATTTAATTTTAAACAAAATTATTATTGTAAACCTTTAGTTTTGGTGGAGATAGTAATATATAGATGCCATTTTTTTCTATTTATCAACATGACGAACATTATCTAAATGTTTTTTAATACACATTAATACACAAGAACCCACTATAGGTTTCACCTTAGAAAAAGAACAAATCTCACAACTTTATTTTCTTGATGTAAGTAATTTTGAAATTCAAACCTACACATAAAAACAGATACTTAAATTTTAACTCTAATTAGCCAATAATGGTAAAAAAAGTTGTAAAAGTCTTTTTAATAGAAATGAAATTAATAATTTGTTCTGATCAAAACAAAGAAAACGAAAAAAGTTTTTGAAAGATATTTCACTTCAAAATAACTGACCTCTTAATTTTATAAACAAATACTTTTTAAATTTAAGACAAAGTCAAAATAGAACTATTACAAATCTATTTTAACTATATATTACTGGGTTATCAAATAAAAAACGAATAGGTAATAAATTTTATATTCGTACTATATTTAAAACACAAAATACTATTAGATCTTAAGTAACAAAAACAAAACCATACAATATAAACAAAAACAAAAAAATGTTATTTATAAGATCCCCTGTAAATATATTAAATTGTATATGGGTAAAACTTTCAGACCAAAAACACAGAATTCCAAATCAAAAATCTGTCAACACGCATTTTATAACAACCACATAATAAATTAAAATGCTTCTAGTATTTTAGCAAAGGAAACTTGCTTAAAAAAAGTAAAATAAAAGAAGGTGCATTTATATTATAAAATAAAAACAAATGTGTAGCATCAATATCTGGTAATTTAAATAATATGTATATGGTTACCTAGGTTTCATGCTGAAGTAATTTCAGGTAAACTATAAATTAATTAACACACCACCACACATTTTTTGTCTTTTTGAAAATTATAGATTTACCAGTCAAACAACCCAATATGTCGTTTATGACAAAACGTCATAAAAAGCTGTTAGAATTTCCTTATTTTAAATTCCAAATTTTTTAACAATTTAGTACAAATTTCCATTTTTTTCTTTTAATTTTATCCTGAACACGGTGGCCGACTTGCCACCGAAACGCAGATTAGTGTTCTTAATTTTTTGGGTTGTTTGGGAGATTTTCTTATTTTTTGTTGCAGGCGATCTGCAATTTCATAGGGGTCAATAGGGCTGAGCAGGCTTAGTTGGTTTTACCCTGGGACCTGGACAAAGTGGTCCCATTTTTCAAAAAATTGTAAAGCGAGTAATCCTAAAGAAAATATACTGAAACATGAATCCGCCACAAAACTATAGAACATATTTAAAATCGTTGTGCTGTTAACTAATCTGCTATGATATAAAAACTTAAAATAAAGGGCCAAACTAATACTCTTTGGAATTCTAAGAAGAATCTACAAGTTTTACAATAAAAATTTGTTTAAATTTGCCATTGATTTTATTGTGACGCAGCTTGTTAAATTCAAAATATGTTAAAAAAATACACAACTTATCGACTTACGACACACATCAGATATAAATACTGTATTATAAATGTATTTAAGTACATTTCCTATTGCATTTTAAGAAACCAGTAAAAATTAGAGTTTTCATATCTTGTTAACTTTTTTGTAATAATCATTTGTATAATAATGTTGAATTAAATATGTACCTTAAATTTGTATGATACTTGGTATTTATTTGTGAGTAGTTTAAAAGCGTAACACACATCCTCGAGTTCACGTTGGTCTAATTATCCTGTTCTTTAAACTTGCTCTTACCTGTTAAATTGTCTGCCGCACCCATTTTCTGTAATAAAAAAGATATAATTAATTAGGGAAATTAACAAACAAAGCACATTACCGCTAAATAAGACACGTCGAATAATTTATTAGAGAATTACCACCATACAAATATACTACTTAAACTTTTTTAACATTGGGAGTTTAAACGTTTAATATTATGCATAAGATATATTTAAAAATACCAAAATACTTTTAGGGATAATGCTATAAAATAAATAGTTTTTTGATCATTTTAATTTTACTTAAAATATTTTTCATTGGATTTTTTTAAATTTAATTATTGGTTTATTTCCTTTTTTGTGAATTTAAATGCAAGTTTTAAAAGCTTTATAGTCCTGAAATTAAAAAATGTTTCACAGGACAAAAAATGACCCTATTTTACATAGAAAATATTGAGTTTAAAAAGAGAGGAATAAAAACGAAACTGTCTGTTATGAAACTTTTTCAAAGTTATTAAGCTATAAACTGTAACACGTTGGTCATTTTTTAAGCTAAAAAGTCCTGAAAAATTCTATATGTATAAATCCAAATACACATTTGCGGTGCATAGAAAAAAATTAATCTTGATAATGCTATGGGAAATTTTAAATAAAACCTGTGAGGAATATACAAAAAATAACAGAATTAGAATTTATAATAAATCCTTATAAAAAATAAAGCCGCATAAATTTTCTGCAAAAAAGGAAAATTAAACATTTTTTTTTTAAGAAAGGGCCCCAAAAAACAGA
>JAHBCN010020476.1:0-14974 GCA_019359885.1 Listronotus oregonensis
CCTAAACAGTTAAAATCGACCTATCATAATTTATTGGTAGTATAAGTATAAAAGATGAAGCTAAAATATACATTATACCACCAGGAGTGCAAAAAGAGTAGAACACACTTTCTTACTAAGATATCAAAATCCATTATATCGAGTCGAACATATTAAAGGAAAACAGCTATTTTACCCAAAAACGGATATAGGTTGCTTTACCAAGAAAAGAAAGAAATAAACAATTTTAAAAACCGACCTATCATAATTTATTGGTAGTATAAGTATAAAAGACGGAAATAAAACATTAATTGTTCCATCAGGAGTGTAAAAGAAACTTTTTTTACTAACAACATACAAGATGTCACAACCCGACTGTCATCATCAAAGGAGGTTAACGTTGATTTCTAAAAAAGAAAAAGTTGTCCCTCTTCCAAACAATTAGCAAACGTCTGCCGGATAATATAGAAAATAAGGGAGGTAAAAGGCAAAATGTATTTTTAAAGTTGCTGCTCTAGTGGTGTTTGACCATTGAAAAACCTGGAGAAAGCAAAAATATAGGTCTACGGTAATGACCCAGGGTACAGTGGTGCACCCAATGCAAATGGATTGCATCATTTTAGAGACTGAAGTCAATTCCACACTTAAACCACTTATCTACATCTTCTATATAGAAGCATTAGCTATATTAAGAATATTTAAGATACTACTCGCTACATCAAGTTATTAGAACATTGTATACAATATTCGCTAATTAATTACCTAGAAGAAAATTCTAAAAAATAAGTCCTCCAAAAACCAGAAATTAAAAACTAAACTTATTACCGATAAAAACACTATAATAAATATTTATTCCCTCTATGCTTTACGTACCAGAATTAAATCTAACGTGTTGAACTATAACCTATAACTATTATTAACTTATCGATTATTTAAACAAAAGGATTAAAAAGGTAAAAACACCACTAAAGCTAAATACATCTAAAAAATTACAACACCTTTAGGGATGAGTAGTTAAGTTTCCCCGTTTTTGGCTATCGAAGACAATGAAGACAAGAAGACAATGCTCATCCCCCCACTCTTAATAACCATACCCATATAGACCACCTAACGAACAATCTTCCCCCTTCCACCAGTAAATCACCCACACTCCCAACCAATAAGAAACCTTCCCCAAAAAAAAAGCAAGCGCCAATGGGAAAAAAGCCCTACACCCAAGTACTGGCCTATTTAGTTAACCAATAGGAAGTAAGAAAAAAATTCTTTTTATATTATAATTAAAATTTATTAAATTTAGTTGCTACTCAAACGTCTTAGTAAAATGTCGTGTTGTGAATTAATTGATATAATTATTGCCCATTTGAATTTCGAAATTAAATTGTCAGACTTATCCGCAGACCAGCTTAAGTTTATTCCATTAAAATACCTTTTAAATTACGCGAAACCTTATGAGCTCTTGGAATCTTGGAGTAAACTACCTAGTGAATATAAAACTAATTTTCATTTGCAGATCTTATTGCCGTGCTATATACATGACAATATTGGTTCTCATATAAACGATGGACCCGTGACATCCCAAAAACAGTGCCCCACTTGCAACAACAATATTCGATTTATTTAAATAAATCAAGTAAATAAAAGTAAATATTATAAAATAGTCTAATAAGAATATACAGTGGTTAAATTCAAATAACCTGCCATTGAACCTGCAATAAAACATTAAAAATCCGCAAGCCAGTTGTTAAAATATGCATGGGAAATAAAAACAGAAACTGGTCGAAGAACTTGTATGTATACGTATGAATATACAAGGGACAAGGCATAACTAGAAAAATTACATAGTTCAATGGATATTTATTGAGTATTTGCGTTGCTAGTTGAAAACAGAAAAAGTCGATACTTTAAATGCTAAAACCTTGCAACATAGTTGCAGCATATATTAGCAACAGGTTATAGTCGATGAGAAAATATTTATAATACCGGGAGGCAGGTTATAACTAGAAAAATCAGAGTTCAATGGATTCTATAGAGTTTCTTTACACAAGTTGAAAATAGATAGTGTCACGGTTAGTTTTTATTTCTACGTTTGTTTTTAATAATTTAGTTTGTTTACCTTAATGCAGGTCGGTTTTCATTTTTTTTTGCAGTTTATTTTTGGCAAAAGGCTCCAAATTTGATTGTAATTGCCGGGTTACTTCTGTTTTTCTATCGCCTTTGGTATCCTACCTTATGCTTTACTTTGCTTTTACCCCTCGTAGTATTGTCTACTAAAAAATTAACATTGTTATTTGGGCAGCGTGGGTAGGCAACTCAAAATGTGAACGATGTTGCCAATTCAGAGGCGAGAAAATTCCTAGAATTAGCAGCGATGCGCATGTTACTCTTTGAGAAGGACGAAGGGCCGTCGGCCATATTTTACGATTGGCACTTTCACGCCATTCTTCAAGGCGAGAACTAGGAGAATTTGCAGCTAACGGTATTCAAGCCATCTTTATAGGATTTGTGCTGCAAATTTCCCAAAAATCTTTCCCGATTTAAGTTACCTTTGGTTTTGTGTGGATTTTCTTGGTTTGCGTTGCCTTTTGGCTGTTTCGGGAAAGAAATCTGCATTGCAGGAATTGCAGTTCGACGCCGCGGGGATCACGTGTTAGTGGAAAATACCCCTTAACATCTTGGGTAAGTTCTTCTAGACTTTTTCTAACTGAGTATTTTCCGTATAAAACGGTACATTAATAGATTTATTTGGGTTTCCTTAAGACGCGCTGGTGGTTCAGGGGATTTTCATTATTTTTTTTTATACATTACGTCATGCGTTGGGCAAGTCGAATTTCAGTAAGAATTATTTATTAATTACCCTAATTACACCAATTTAAGGGGTTTGTTGTGGCCAATTTATTGCGAAAATCGCAGTTTTATTGAATTATTCTTTTTTTTTGTTGTTTTTTTGACAGTTACGTTAATTGGCTACTCTAATTAGCGTTAAAGTTTTAATAAATCGCCGTTAGATGGCGCTTGTGTATATATTCTTTGTTTCTTTTAGTATTAATTAATTTTCTGGGGTTAAATTACCTTCTTTTGGTAATAAATTTTTAATTACTAAGTTTTCTTGTCATAATTTTTCTTTTTGAGACTTTTATTCAGGGTATAAGTATCTGGGTGACTGTTCGAGACCTATTTATTATTTAAATTGTCAATTTAGTAGGCCGGAGAGGCTTTTGTTATACTAAACAAAAATTAGTTATTTTTTTTTTTTACCTTATTTAATTATCATTTATCAATGATATTTAAGTTATTTTTATTTTGTGGTATCTTCTAATTCTACAACAGAGTTTTTTTTTAAGACAAAAAAAAAAGGCAAACAAGTAAAATATATCGTCATTGAACTATTTAAATTATCAGTCAGAAACCTACTTATTATTTGTTTTGCCAAGTAAAAATAAAGATCAATAAATATGTTTTGGGCTTTTACCTACGATTAAATACAATCGTATGGATATAATAATATTACCTTTTTTTTACACTAGTTAAGTGATTGTTAATTAACTTTTGGTAGCTAGGGAATATGTTCTTTTTTTTTGGTGCCAATGGAATAGGGCATACTTTTTTTGTAAACTAGTTTACTAAAACAATTTTATTTTTTTTTGTTATCTTGATTTAATGGGATTTCTTTATTGTTATATGATTTATTAACGTTGCTTACTTAATAAGTAATTATTTTTTTTGTTTACTGAAAGGTCTCGAACCAAGCACCAGATTTTAAAGTTTTCTTATATTAACTTTTTTTTAATGAAACTCATACAGTATGGGATTTGAGGGAATTTTCTTGGATTTTTTTTAAAGTCGCTTAATTATCTTACGTTTTATTGGGTTTTAATTGGTATTGAATTTTGTAGGGTTCTTCGTACGGGCCATTATTCTGCTGGGCCATTAATTTATTTTGAAACAGTTTTCGTTTTGGTTTGGAGAGGCCATCAATTTGGTGGAAGTTTTCTTGGGACGGGTCAGATATAGTGACCAACTGTTAATGTGTTGTTTGTTGTTTTGGACACCATCCCTCTTCACAGTGTAGTGGCTGGCACACCTGCCATCACTTGGATTCAACAAAACAGGCAACATAAAAATTAACTTACTAACAATTTTTTTTTTAACACATTTCAAGAAACAATTTAGGACTCTACCTTTTAAATTTTTACCATATTGTTATAAATTATTTGCGGCCCTTTCTTGTATTTTTATTGTAATATTTTTTTTGTAAATCTTAATTTTCTTATTGGTTTTCAAATGGTGCACCTGGTCACTAAATTATTGGTAAATAATTAAGCGGTATTTATATATATTTTTTATATTTCATATATTTTATAAATTGTAGACTTATATTTATAATTTTTTTCTCAGTATAATTTTTTTAACAGTTATTAAGCGCATTCACCATTTCATTTTTATTATATATAATTTTTTTGTAAACTTTTAAAAAATTTTGTACATTTCGTAGCCGTGCGCATTCACCATTTTATTTTGATTAATTTTTTTTGTAAACTTTAAATTACAAATTTAGAATAAATTATATTAACTATTTGTTTTAAATATAGTGTTTCATTTGGCTCGCCTAGTGTCTCCTTTTTCTAATGTTAATATTGTTTAGTAAAGTTTTTCTTGTCTTCGAGTGGTAGTAAAGTTGAACGAGAGTTCCCAATTAAACCTTGGAAGGTCTCTGCTAGGCCTGGCACCAAAAGCAGTGGCGCCCAGTCTAACCCCCCCTACTCTCCGGCAAATGAGTTAGGGCATTTTTGCACGCTCTCTCTGCTACTCACCTTCAGCTTTACTGTGCCTTTGCTATTTATTTGATATTAATTTTAATAAAAAAAAATAATAAAAAAAAGTTTTTTTTTAAAGGCTGCCAACGGCCAAATAAAAGTTGGAAAAGTGTTTTTAGGCTAAAACACTTGGGCTAAAGCAACTGCGTGACAAATTTGGCGCCCACGTGGGGCAAAAACAAAAAAAAAGGAGATTTAAAACAAACATTAGGTGTAGCCAAATATTTATTTTGCATGGTCTAATTTTACTAACCTTAATTAACTTTTATTGTATTTTTTTATATCATTGCAGTTATACCTTACTTATTTATTATTATTTCGTAAAATTTATATTGCCTTGATCTGTTTTTCTTTATTTCGTATTTAACTTTGATTATTTACCTTTGCGTTTTTACTTTGATATTACTTTATTGATTTTGATCTGCCGCTTTTATTAAGAGTGCTTACCTTGCAAATTAATTTGATTATTTTTGATTTACCTTGTTTATATGGTCATTTCTTTTAATATTTCGTTTAATATTTTTGAAATATTGCTCTGATTATCCCCTCTTATTTACTTTAACTTTTAAAGTTTTTATTTAAAGTTTATTTGATTTCTTTATTGCCCTATATTTTTTTTTGTGTATTGAGTTACCTCGCTAAAAAAAAAAAAAAAAATGGATTATCGTGAAGATTAATTACCTTGAAAAGGACATGCTTTTGTATGAACTTAAAATTCGTGGAATACCTGCAGAGGATTCCAAACCGTGGATAGCCTGGGGGCTTCACTGCGCCCCTAATTAATTTGGAAAAGAAGAAGAAAACCCTGAGTTATCCTCCATATAACCTCGAATTTGATAACGAGGTGAGGTATGTTCAAGATACCTTAAAAAAGACCGTATCGTCGCTAAAATCTGTTTCTGGCGCTAGTGCCAAAAATAAATTTGACAGGTCGCAATCGTGCCTGGTACACCTGTTAAATAGGGTTGATCGAATCCCCTTAACTGGATTAACACCTGAAAAGGCGGATGCGCGGGCGAAGTTAATAGTGGAAATTCTCACCGCCCTGGATCAATTGGAAAATGTTTCCAGACAAGATCCGAACTTGAGCCAATTGTTAGATGCAGCGCGATCAGAGGACTCAGATTCTGACGCTTCTTCAGTAACAAGTAGACATACTAACAGAGCATCTGTTTCTACTCCCCACACAGTACCGGTTTCATATGTTAAATCGGCACGAGTCGACAAGTGGAATGTTAAATTTACTGGAGACCCAAAGAGCATGTCGGTGCACAGTTTTCTGGAACGAGTTACAGAATTAAGGATAGCTCGCAATGTATCAGAACGCGAACTGTATGATTCAGCTATAGATCTATTTGCCGGAAAGGCGCTGAACTGGTATCGTTCAAACCGTGCTCGATTTTCGGACTGGCAAGGTCTCTCAGAACTTCTTTGTACGCATTTTAGAGCGCACTCAAGATCCTTCTGAAAGTATAGTGGACTACTTGTCTAGTATGCACGCTTTATGTCGTCGCTATGGGTCGTTGTCGCCGGAAGTCATTTTGGATATTGTTTCAAGAAACTTAGCTCCGTTTTACACTACGGAGTTACCCGTGGTTAATTCTATTGAGGAATTGGAGAAAGAATGTTTAAAACTTGAGGCCAAGAAGTACCGAGCCGACAATTATGTACCTCCATCTAGGAAACGACACGGATTTGTAGAACCGGATTTTGCTTTTGTTTCCGATCTAGCAGATGCACTTCCAGAAAGTACATCATCTGGAAATATCGAGGAGATAAGATATACCACCCCTCCTGGTAGAAGCCAACCACAAGTTACCTGTTGGAATTGTCAAAAAACAGGTCATTATAACCGTGATTGTACCAGCCCTCGAAAAACTCATTGTTTTCGTTGTGGAACACCGAACGTTACCGTTAGAAATTGTCCTAAATGCACGAGTTCGGGAAACGCGCATCGGGAGAGTCAATAGATAGTCGTGAGACATCTCCCAATAATCTTTTGTCGACTAAAAACTCAAGTTTTCCGGCCAAAATGCTGTTAGATTTTATTATAGGTCATGCGCACGGTGATCAACGACCGTATTTAGAGGTAACAGTTTCTGGTACTCCCATTCTAGGTTTATTAGATTCAGGAGCCACTCGAACCATTGTTGGTCTACCTGGATACGAGTTATTACAGCGTTTAGGTTTGCGACTTTTAGGTACCAAAACAACATGTACAGTAGCTAATGGACAGAGCTGTTCTAGTATAGGTTATTTGCAAGTTCCTTTCTGTCTAATGGGAAAGACTCGTTTGATTGATGTGTTGGTTTCTTCCGGAACTTTCTCATAAACTCATTTAGGCATTGATTTCTGGAAAAGCATGGAAATATCCCAGATTTAAATCAGGATATTTGGCATTTTGCTGAAAACTCGGATCAAACTCCCATTTTTAGTATTCAAGACGGAAGACACTTACTAAAGAACAGCGAAAGCCCTGGACAATCTAGTGCAAGAAAAACTTACTTTGATGGGCTCGGGTCTCGGTTGTTGTAAGGTAGCTGAACACGTGATCGAAGTAGAACCTGGTACTAAACCTATCAAGCAAAGATACTATCCCGTATCTTCTTTTAAGCAAAAGATCATTGATGAGGAGTTGCAGCATATGTTGGAGTTAGGTGTTATTGAACCCTCCAAGAGTGCTTGGTCTAGTCCAGTCTGTCTGGTTCGTAAAAAGGATGGTTCCTACAGATTTTGCTGCGACTATCGTTTGCTGAATTCTGTAACTAAGAAGGATGCCTATCAATTCCTTATATTTCGGCTATTTTGGATCGCCTTAGAGATGCTAAATTCCTAAGCTCTATAGATATAAAATCTGCCTTTTGGACTGTCCCTATAAGTGAATCATCTCGTGAATATACCGCATTTACTGTTCCCGGACGAGGGCTATATCGAATTTCGGCGGATGCCATTTGGTTTGTCCAATTCCCCAGCTACTTGGCAACGTATCGTAGATACTGTTCTTGGAGCTGATCTTGAACCGTATGTGATGGTCTATCTTGATGATATCGTTCTTATTTCTCAGGACTTTGATGAACATCTGCGTCTTTTGGGTCTAGTCTTTGACAGATTACACCAGGCGGGACTTATAGTTTCTATTGAAAAATGCCAGTTTTGTAGACCAGAATTAAAATATTTGGGCTATGTTGTCGATCGACAAGGTCTACGTCCAGACGCAGAAAAAGTAGAAGCTATTGTAAAAATTCCACCACCTCGCAACGTGCAAGAAATTCGCCGATTTATAGGTACAGCATCTTGGTATCGACGTTTTGTTCCTAATTTTTCGTCCACCTTAGCACCCTTGACGAATCTTACTAAGAAAAATGTCAAATGGGTATGGTCCTCTGACTGTGACAGTGCCTTCAGGTCGATTAAGGCAGCTCTTGTCTCGGCACCAATTCTAACGTGCCCTGATTTTAATCGTCCTTTCGTCTTGCAGACAGACGCTAGCTCATTTGGACTTGGAGCTGTGCTTACACAAACGTTCGATGATGGCGAAAAGGTTATTTGCTTTTTATCACGTTCACTTACGAAGCAGGAAATGAAGCTCACTGTGACTGAAAAAGAATGCTTGAGTGTGATCTGGAGTGTAGAAAAACTGCGACACTATTTGGAAGGAGTACCTTTACTGTGTAACGGACCCTTCTTTATTGTGGTTACATGGTTAAAGCCAAAGGGTCGTTTAGCGCGATGGGCGCTCCGTCTTCAACCCTATGATTTCACTTTAGTTCACCGTCCCGGAAAAGAAAACACCGTGGCCGACTTTCTTGTCTTTGTTCCGTTCTGGAAACCATTGATTCCGACGTCACCAAGATGGCCCCCTCTCTTCTACTGCGGATAAATGGTATATCAGCATGTTTTCAAGACTTGAACAACGTCCAGATAAATTCCCTTCTTGGCGGGGTGGAAAATAAACCTGTTGTTAAATATGTCAAAACCACCTATCCAGAACTTTCGACTCCATCCAGTTCCCGGAAAATTGTTTCCCCCAAGGAAAAAAGGCAAGAAATACTAACACGATGTCCCGACTTCCTGCTGCAGGACATGTCGCTATTTAAAACATATTGGAAGGCGTGTCAGCGTTACTATTGGCCAAAAATGAGGTATGACATAATTTGATATTTTAAAAAAGGTTGCAAGATCGTCCCAAAATAAAGTTGAACAAAAACCTCCGCTGGTCTAATGGGTGAACGGCCAACCATAAACCAACCTTGGCAGTGTATTGCCTTGTTTATTGGACCTTTCCCTCGTTCAAAATCTGGTAATTGTTACGTTCTGGTGGTTAATGACTATTTTACCAAATTTACTGCTTTGTTTCCATCTCCGCTCAGCTACCGTCTTTAACTAAAAAGTTGAAGAAGGTATTTTTCTGTTATATGGAACCCTCAATATTTAATGTTTGATAATGGTTTGCAGATGAAATCTAAAGAGTTTCAAGAGCCCTTCCAAACGTTATAAGATAAAATATTCTATAAAACTTCCTACTATACTCGACTGATCCGACTTAACGTGCCAACAGAGTTGTGAAGACTATGCTACGTTCTTACATTAAAAAGAAAATCCCCCCGCATTGGGTGAAAATTTAGCCGCCATCGGCTGTGCCATGCGTACCTCTCCCCCCAAAACCCACCGGTTTACCCCTATTTTCTAATTTGACAGAAACATAAACTGTATGGTCAGGATTTTTCTGAAGAGATCCCCAATATCAATTTGGATCCTGGCGATTTTTTTAAAAAAAAGACAAACGGGTTTTTTCCAAACTTTATCAAGAGGTGCAACAGAAGATTAGTTCTTCTTGTAAAGCCAAAAAAGGTTAACCTACGCAGACGACCAGTCGACTACGTTCCTGGTAAAAAAGGTTTGGCGGAAAAATAAAAGTCTCTCAGATCAGTAAATTACTATGTGCCAAATTGGCTCCTGCTTATTTAGGACTAACAGTTACCAAACGGGGGCCTGTCCTATAAATTACAAGATCAAAAAGGTCAGGACAAGGGATCTGGCATGTACAAGATCTGAAACCGTATAATCCATCAAACAACAGTAGGTTCTGACGCCGAATAAGCCTAATTTTTTTTATGATTTACTAAGATACTTGTAAATTGTTATTTTTAATTTATTTTATATTAATTAATATCTGTTATCTTTAACTTTTTATGGCTTTCGGTTATTATCTTTATTGTCATTTTTTTTTTTTGGTTTATTTTTTTTAAACCCTGCAAAAGATGGGCCCCTAGTGTCAGGGCATCAACGGCGCGAAACATGATGGGAGTCTCACATTGCTGGTTAGTTAGAAAATTCACTGGGACCTAGTGTGGTAAAAAGTTGACAAACGGGAAAAGGTGTAGCCTTCAACCCACTACCTCGATTTTTATTTTTTTTAATTGCCTTCTCTTTTAATTTTATTGTCCTTTTTAAATTTAATTTTTTTTTTTACGGGAAACCTTCTTTTTTCATTGCTTGCTTTAGTTTCTTAATGAATCTTCAGGCGTAAATTTTTGATAGGTTACCTTTTTTTTTCTTTTTTATTGACAGGCTGCGTGGTGTTGGTGCCACGGTGGCGCGCCGCCCCCCGGAGGCGTTCTGGAAGAGCGGGTGGAAGGTCAACGTGGGGGGGTGGTTTGGTGTAGTGACCCTAATGAGGCACTACATTAAGCTGGGCCACACTACGCGTTCTGGCTCTTTGGCTTGGCCTATTGGGTGGAAAAGATGCTGGGGTAGTGCCACCATTCAGAACCCCTATAAAATTTGTTTGTATTTCTGTCAGTACTTTCCGGTACTTTTTGGGTTGGCGGCCTTTTTAAACTTTGCCCCCTCTGCACGGTGGAACGTTGGGGATTCCTTTATTTCCTTTCTTTATCTTCTTTCTTTTAGTTTTCCACCTTTCAGTTATTATTTTTTGTGGTGGGTTTTTGGGTTTCTTTTGGGTGTGAGTTAGGGTTGGAGGCTTCGGTTTGGGTTAAGGAACGAGGTCCGAAGCCGTATTGGTTTAAAAGCAACCTTAACGGAAATATTTTTTTTACCAGCCAATTTTTTTTTTCAATATTTGGCATAATTTCCTACCACATCGTTCCTCTGGCTGCACCCCTCGCTCGCCCGGAGACTCCGTGAGTGTTCGTCACTGAAATAATGTCTGAAAATTATTTTTTTGGGTTAATTATCTTTTTTTTCTTACCATTCGGTTTATTTACCTTTAATACGTTTTCCTTTAATTTGATTTTTTAAACACTGCCTTTAAGGCGTTCCGGTCACAACTTAGATTTACCTGAATTTGCTTTCCCTGAGCTTCGATTTGTTCGATTATTTCCTTTAGTATGGTTTACCTTTATCTTATCTTACCCTTTTTGTATTACCCCCCTTTTCTTTAATTTTTCTTTATCTTGTGTAAACTCCCTTCGGAGTTAATATTTATTGGACTCTTAATTTATCTCGGTTCCTTTATCTCTATCTGGCTTAGTTAGTTACCTCCTTTTATCTTTCAGTTTAATGATTAGTTTGCTCTTTATGTTCTTAGTTCTAGATTCCGGCCTTTTTTTTTGTTACCTTTGGGTGATCGCATGATCGTCGTAAAACTTCTTCCTGGAAGTTTTCCTCCTTCCGAAGGAGAGGGGAGTTGTCACGGTTAGTTTTTATTTCTACGTTTGTTTTTAATAATTTGGTTTGTTTACCAATGCAGGTCGGTTTTCTTTTTTTTGCAGTTTATTTTTGGCAAAAGGCTCCAAATTTGATTGTAATTGCCGGGTTACTTTTTTTCTATCCCTTTGGTATCCTACCTTATGCTTTACTTTGCTTTTTTACCCCTCGTAGTATTGTCTACTAAAAAATTAACATTTTATTTGGGCAGCGTGGGTGGCAACTCAAATTGAACGTGTTGCCAATTCAGAGGCGAAAAATTCCTAGAATTAGCAGCGATGCGCATGTTACTCTTTGAAAAGGCGAAGGGCCGTCGGCCCATATTTTACTATTGGCCTTTCACGCCATTCTTCAAGGCGGGAACTAAAATTTGAAATAACGGTATTAAAGATCTTTATGGTTTGTGCTGCAAATTTCCCAAAAATCTTTCCCGATTTAAGTTACCTTTGGTTTTGTGTGGATTTTTTTGGTTTGCGTTGCCTTTTGGCTGTTTCGGGAAAGAAATCTGCATTCAGGAATTGCAGTTCGACGCCGCGGGGATCCGTGTTAGTGGAAAATCCCCTTAACATCTTGGGTAAGTTCTTCTAGATTTTTTTCCCTAAATTTTTTCCGTATAAAACGGTACATTAATAGATTTATTTGGGTTTCCTTAAGACGCGCTGGTGGTTCAGGGGTTTTCATTTTTTTTTTTATACATTACGTCATGCGTTGGGCAAGTCGAATTTCAGGTTATTTATTAATTACCCTAATTACACCAATTTAAGGGGTTTGTTGTAATTTATTGCGAAAATCGCAGTTTTTTGAATTATTTTTTTTTTGTTGTTTTTTGACGGTTACGTTAATTGGTTTTACTCTAATTAGCGTTAAAGTTTTAATAAATCGCCGTTAGATGGCGCTTGTGTATATATTCTTTGTTTCTTTTAGTAAATTAATTTTCTGGGGTTAAATTACCTTCCTTTTATGTTTTTAATTACTAAGTTTTCTTGTCATAATTTTTCTTTTTGGGGCTTTTATTCAGGGTATAAGTATCGGGATGTTCGAAACCTATTTATTATTTAAATTGTCAATTTAGTAGGCCGGAAGGCTTTTTGTTATACTAAACAAAAATTGGGTTATTTTTTTTTTTACCTTATTTAATTATCATTTATAAGTATTTAAGTTATTTTATTTTGTGGTATCTTCTAATTCTACAACAGAGTGTTTTTTTTTTTAAAACAAAAAAAAAAGGCAAACAAGTAAAAATAATCGTCATTGAACTATTTAAATTATCAGTCAGAAACCTACTTATTATTTGTTTTGCCAAGTAAAAATAAAAAATCAATAAATATGTTTTGGGCTTTTACCCGAATTTAAATCAACATGGATATAATAATATTACCTTCTTTTTACACTAGTTAAGTGATTGTTAATGAACTTTTGGTAGCTAGGGAATATGTTCTTTTTTTTTTGGTGCCAATGGAATTTGGGCATAATTTTTTTGTAAACTAGTTTCTAAAACAATTTTATTTTTTTTGTTATTTGATTTAATGGGATTTCTTTATTGTTATATGATTTATTAACGTTGCTTACTTAATAAGTAATTATTTTTTTTTTTACTGAAAGGTCTCGAACCAAGCACCAGATTTTAAAGTTTTCTTTATATTAACTTTTTTTTAAGAAACTCATACAGTATGGGATTTGAGGGAATTTTCTTGGATTTTTTTAAAGTCGCAATTATCTTACGTTTTATTGGGTTTTAATTGGTATTGAATTTTGTAGGGTTCTTCGTACGGGCCATTATTCTGCTGGGATTAATTTATTTTGAAACGGTTTTCGTTTTGGTTTGGAGAGGCCATCAATTTGGTGGAAGTTTTTTTTTGGGACGGGTCAGATATAGTGACCAACTGTTAATGTGTTGTTTGTTGTTTTGGACACCATCCCTCTTCACAGTGTAGTGGCTGGCACACCGCCCTCACTTGGTTCAACAAAACAGGCAACATAAAAAATTAACTTACTAACAATTTTTTTTTAACACATTTCAAGAAACAATTTAGGACTCTACCTTTTTTTAAAATTTTTTCCATATTGTTATAAATTATTTGCGGCCCTTTCTTGTATTTTTATTGTAATATTTTTTTTTTTTTTTAAATCTTAATTTTCTTATTGGTTTTCAAATGGTGCACCTGGTCACTAAATTATTGGTAAATAATTAAGCGGTATTTATATATATTTTTTATATTTCATATATTTTATAAATTGTAGACTTATATTTATAATTTTTTTTTCTCAGTATAAATTTTTTTTAACAGTTATTAAGCGCATTCACCATTTCATTTTTATTATATATATTTTTTTTTGTAAACTTTTATAAATTTTTGTACATTTCGTAGCCGTGCGCATTCACCATTTTATTTTGATTAATTTTTTTGTAAACTTTAAATTACAAATTTAGAATAAATTATATTAACTATTTGTTTTAAATATAGTGTTTCATTTGGCTCGCCCCAGTGTCTCCTTTTTCCCAATGTTAATATTGTTTAGTAAAGTTTTTCTTGTCTTCAGTGGTAGTAAGTTTTAACGGAGTTTTAAACCTTGGAAGGTCTCTGCTAGGCCTGGCACCAAAAGCAGTGGGCCCAGTCTAACCCCCCTACTCTCCGGCAAATGAGTTAGGGCATTTTTGCGTCTCTCTGCTACTCACCTTCAGCTTTTTCTGTGCCTTTGCTATTTATTTGATATTAATTTTAATAAAAAAAAATAATAAAAAAAAAATTTTTTTAAAAAGGGTGCCAACGGCCAAAAAAAAAGTTGGAAAAAATGTTTTTAGGCTAAAACACTTGGGCTTTAAAAAATGCGTGACAATGAAAACTTTTAAAACCTGTTTGCAAAGTTGTGGAATAAATTATTTTATGTCCTTGGAACAATGTACAAATAGAAAAATTAAACGGATTCAATATCATTTCTAGGGTTATTTGCACTAGTTGAATATAGATAAAACCCCCCTTTAAAGCACTTCAGGCATATAGGCTGAATTTTTTTTTAAATAAACTGTATATATACTAGAGAAAATCTCCCGAGGTATCAGTTCAAGTCTTTTCTTTATATTAATATAAATAATTTTATTAAAATTAAAAAAAAAACCTAGTAAAAAACTTCGAAATTATGGTCAACCAAAAAAAATTGGAAATTGATTTACCTCCATAGAAAATGAACAACAATTCGATGATGTGTTCCCAAAAAAATTTTTTACAAAAAAATTTCCCCCAAAAAACAAACGAAGAAAGCGAAGCAGATGAAATATCCTTTTTAAACCCGTTAGATGTTCCTCAGGGAAAACCCACCAGAATCTCAAAAAGGCACCGGGGAAAAAAGCTTCGAACCCAAGATTTGGTTTTGGGAGACATCGATATGGAAGTATTGCCTCCATTGCAGGGGGATTTACTTAAAAAATAGACTACGACCCAGCAATTGAAGAAAAAATTGTGAAAAGGGGTTTTTGGGTATTTTTAAAAAAAATGGAATTTAAAAAAATTTTT
>JAHBCN010020477.1:0-15082 GCA_019359885.1 Listronotus oregonensis
CAGAGCTGACCGGTCGAGCACTAAATCCAGCCTAAGTAAATAAAATTTGATTAAAGAAACAATACTCGTAATAACAGTACAATGTGTACTTAAACTTACTAAATCCATACTGTAATTGTAGTTATGCCATTTTTACCAATCCATCACGTTTGTGAAACTGAAGTAACATTATATTTTTAGTAAGTATAGTGTAGTAGAAGTGTGTTTGTCACTTCTCTACAAAAAGAGTATTTATCACATATTAACGACCAATTCTATCAATATTTAATTAAATTTAGCCATTTAGTTTTTTTAAATACTTTAACGTTTAAATTTAAACCCCCTTAAAACCCCAAACGTTTAAGGCTTAAATAAGTAATTACCTTAACTAACTTATCGTTTTTTTTACTAAATTGTGTTCTATTTAAACTTAAGGTTTCCTTAAAAAAACATTTTTTTTTGCTTTTTTTGTTTAAGTTTTTAATTCGTAAATTTCTTTTAACCCTTAAAACCACTTTTAAAAAATGTATTAAACGCAGAAAATATTACTTAAATACGAAGGTACACACCATTGACCCCAAAAAAGATAAAAATGCACAAAGAGGACTTACTCAAACACAGATGAATATAATATTCAGTTAAAAGTAGTAGGTAATGAGAGTAGATTGGAAATAATTTACCACGACTCCCGTCACTCATGTTCTTTGGACGTGATAGCGCAGGTTTGTGACCAGATGTTTGACCTTGAGCTTGACCTTAACTTTAATAGTGCAGGTGTGTGTGTGTGTGATTAATGTATGACCTTGACCTCGACTTTGATAGTGTCCAGATGTTCATATCATCTGACCTTGACTTGACCTTGTCTTTAATAGTGCAGGTGTTTGGGTTATAATTGTTTGGTCTTGCTTAACCTTGATTTTAATAGTGTGCAGGTGTACACATATATTTGATTAATTCTGATTTCCCAAATTTAATAAGAATTTACAAAATCTATGTAAAATTTTCATTTATTTAATTATGTTTGTTTAGTCAAAAAAAAAAACTCCAATGATAATGTTTGCAACAATAAATTAATGCTAACCAAAATACAAATAAACCTCCATTTCGGTCAAATTTGTCATTGGATATCGTAAAAAAATAAAGCGCCAAAACTTGTACTTAACTGCCTATTTGTTCAATAAGGATTGCGAAAACAAACGCACAAAATTATATCTTCATTAAATCGTACATTACAAAATTTTCTGTTCTGAAACACGCTTTAGGATCTAGATTATTATTATACAAACAGTAACAAACGATACTGCCGAGCCGATATAATGGCCGCCATACATCGTCAGTTATTACTACCCCGAGACTTTTGCATTTGTAATCATAAACAGGAAGTGCAACTTCGGTTGTTCAACATAAATAAATTGGGTTTGCCAGATTTCTAAGTGTACGAGGGAGTATTAACATACATTTGGATCCTTACATAAAAATACTTTAATATATTGAAATGGGTAACTCCTTAGGTAGTGTAGAGTCACACTTAGAACCCTTTTTAAACATTTTTTAAATTTAAAAATATTTCTGTATTTGCTTATCTGCCACGTCCTTGCTCTGGTAAATACTGTTACCAGCTGAGCTATTTATTTAAAAGCACGTTATACTTTCACTTTTTCTACAATATTGCCAGACATTATATTTTATACGAATAAAACAATGCAATAGTAATAGTATAAAAAGATAAAATATTATTAAAAAATAAAAATAAACCCGTTTTTAAATCTAATATTATTTGTTTTTTAAATAAAAATATTTTACATTTAAAAAAGTTTATTTAACAAAATTTGGTCAGTAGCCCCAAAGAAAAAACTGTTTAATGACAAGCTTTAGCTCTATAAGTAGACTATTACTATTTATGACACAAAGAGAAGAGTAACTGTACAGATTTTTTTTAACAAATATACAAATAAACAATATACATAAGGTAAGTTGTGATACGCTAATAGGGCATATTAGCTTATCAAGTCAAATATCTTCAAATATATTTTTGGTAAATCAAACTAAGGTATAAATTTTTATTATACTAATTAAATTAAGCCAATTTGTTTTAATTTAACCAAAACAAAAAAAATAAAAATCAATATCACTTTAAATAAGCAGTAACAGCTTTTGAATTTAGAATTTTGCATTTTCATATTTTTGCGAATAAATTTGTCAAGTTTTTATAAAATTAAAACATAAACTTTTAAGCTTCAGACAATAATCAGTTTACTCTCCTTCACACTTTCTTCCTGGTTACCTTTGATTTTTACGTAGAATTATGTCATGTTACAATTGACTTAGAGAAATTTTTAGAATAGCCTTACTAGCTTACAAAAATAAACACTTTTGTTCGAAAACTTATTATGATATGAACTGTTTTATCAGCGATGTGTTTAGCAAATTTATTAATATAACACGAAAAATGTAATATATTTCCTGCTTAAAAAATAAAAGAGAATTTAACGTGTTCAAATCAATAGGAGAACACAAACTACGCGATCTTCTTTATTCTCAAGCGCTTGATTTCTGGCGCGCGAATCTAGAACTTTGATTGGATGCGCTACGTCATTACGAGTTCATGAAGCCATTCCGTTGGGTCGGCTTTGTTTGCTTAGCTATATTTAGATTGGTAGAGCGCGGTTTCCAAGATTTATTTAAGAATTTTACTAGTTAAAATAGATCTTTTATATTTTATGAAAAAAGAGAAAGGAATGTTATTCTACCTATAGGTACGGTAAAATAGCTTTTATGTTGTCAGATGTGTTTCTGCAACAATACATGTTAATAAATGTGATTCATTTTCTCACTTTTTTATTGTGCTATTTAAATTTGTTAAAAATAAATAAATAACTTACAAAGTAAAAATATCATTCTCAAAATAAGGTACATTTAAGATGCTTGTAGAAATATAAATTTTAATATCCATAATGAGCTAATAAAAAATACGAAAAAAATTAGTAATTTTAAATTGTTAACCACTGAAGTGGAAATTACTTAAAGCCGAAAGGTTATAGCGTATAACGCTTTTATCCAGGATGATATTTCTCCTCCTTAAATGAGCGTAGTATTTTTTAATTGAACTTTCTCTGCAACGGTTTAGGGCTCCGGCTGACGTTGAATACCAATGAATTTTAATTAAAATTTGTACCAGGTTCATCTTGGTCTTAATATGCCGCTTAAAATACATATTTTCTGGAACAAAGAACGTAAAATATAGAGTGTTTCAGAGGCGGGACGTTAAGGTGGTACATTTAAAATGTTAATTTTTATTTGCAGCATAGAAAGTCCCATTCAAATGCTACCGCATAAAACTAAATTTTTTAAGGTTCATGACTTCTATACTTCTATTAATCAACCTGTCAGTGTCAAAACAAGAAATCATTTAAATCAAACTATCTCGGCGGCCATACATTGTTGAAATAAGAGTATAAAAAAAAGTTACATTTTTTTAATGTAGGTATAATTTGTTTGATTATTTGTAAAAAACATCAGTTAAGACTTTTGTGACAATTCCTTTCCATGCCTCAGATGTCAAGGTGAAATAATTTTTATCTTTAAAGAAAGAGCCAAATTTGAGAAACAATTTCTTGCCAGTTCTACTATTCTTCTGGTAATTTTGCTTTTGCAGTAGTCGCTTTTATTTCTTACAAAACTTTTAGAATATTATTTACAGTTAAGCAATTTATGCGAGTTCTTTTAATCTGTATACTCTGTATGTTTCCCAAATCAGACCCTCTTTAGAGTATTGTTCTCATGTCTTGGGAATTAAGTCCTCTAAACACTTAGTATTCTGGACTTCATTCAAAGAAAAGCCGTTCGTCTTATTAATGATCCCACGCTCACAGACAGGCTTCCATTTCTTGCTCATCATCGAGCTGTAGGGTATCTGCCGCTCTTCTATAGGTATTTTTATGTCTTTTGCTCAGAGGAGTTGGCCAGTATAATTCCTTGTCTAGCAGCTCCCAACAGAGCAACACGTAGTGCAACTTTCTTTGCATCCTTTTACAGTTCAATTAAAGAGGCCCCGAACTTCCCGCTTTTTTCGTTCCTTCATCCCTAGAGTGTCAAGACTATGGAACCTGCTGCCCGCAGAAGTTTTTCGGTCTCCTCCCAATCTCCAAATATTTAAGTCCCGTGTAAAAAGACTCCCTCTCACCACACTTAAGACACCCACGGAACGTTAGTTCTTAGGCATCAGCCTTCGTGGACTGTCCCAAGATAAAAAAAAATCGTCTTAAAATGATGTGCTTTTGACCATGGACCTATTGTAAATCACCTCTTATAACAAGATTAGTTTTCGTTTCAATAAGTTTTCGTTGGTTACTCACCTGGAAAGTTTTTAAAGAATGGAACCACTTTGGTCCTGGTCCCGGGGTATAGCAAACTGAGTGTGCTTAGTGCTATTGACCGCTATGATTTGTTAGATCGTCTGAAACAGAAAAAAGAAACCCCCAAAAAAACAAAAAATAAAAATCTTATCTACGTTTCAGTGGCAAGTCGACCATCGTTATGAAGATGAACTAAGAAACAAGAATAACTAATTTAAATTTAGGTTTAATAAATTTGTGAAACTCTAAGAGCTTTTTTATTTTTTATAACGTTTTGTCATAATTTTTTAAAGTCGGCTACCGTGATCAAGAACAATCATCAACAGAGATTAAAATTAAATTAGTAAGAATTTTGGTTTGAAAATTAGGAAAAATTTTGCAATTACAATTTCCTGACATCTCCCGACACCGTACGTTTTTTAATTAACCTAACTTTTCTGCTATCGCATGGGTACAAAGAAATAGCATGAAATTTGAGTTAAAATTAAAACACTGAAAAGTTGACAAAGTCATCCTTATGTCAATAAAGCACCTTTTTATACGATAGGACTCGGCAGATTTTTCATACTTTAGGGTCAATTAAATGGGTGATACAAATTTTAACGTTGTAGTTCCTTTCTAAAGTAGATAGTCAATATCCCAGTTCAACGAGTAATTCTTTTAAAATCGCAGTTTAAATATTTTTCAGTAACATTTTGGACAATCCAATTTTTTATCTTCAATTTCTTTAAATATTTGGCGAAAAGTGTGAGAAGCTGCTCCGAAGAATGGGCTAAGCTCGCGATTTCGCCCTTAGAGCAGAGTAGTGGAGGATCCAAAAATGGTTATTTTTTTATGGCTTTTTTCATGTAGAAAACGGAAGAGCTAAAGTTTGCACAGATTTTAGTTTTGTAGATTCTCTGCACCACTTTTTTAAACTTTGCGTACAAAAAAAAATCTGTAAACTATGTTAGCATACATGTATGCATGGGCCGTAATAAAACCAGCCCCTTTTATCCGATATCATGACAAAAGTCAAATCACTTTCTTAGATGTTAAAAACACTGTACCTAAATGAATATAAAATGCTAAATTAAGGTCACTAAGCTTTAATTACTTTCCATCTGCATCCCCTTAGAGATGATTTCTTTAATAAAAAATTAAAACTACTTCACTGGCAAACCTTGTGTTTAAAGTTGCAAAATAACTTATACTCCCTCTGCATCAGCAAGAAAGCCATAAGAATATAAAGTAAATTAGTATAGCCAAAGTATTTGCTTAGTTAAGAAACAAGTGGATATAAGCCAGTATTAAGGAAACAGGGATATATTAAGTATTCCAAAGAGAAAATTTTATGCGTCTATTCTGGTTGGTAAGAGTTTAACATAGTAAGATGTTTAAATTATTTAACAACCTGATGCATTTGGCGTATGGCAAGTTGCATCTAGCTTTGATGATCGTATAGTAGCTTTAAATTATTGGTAAGTTGTTTTTTTGTAGTTTCTAAATGATGTAAAGTAAAAGAGGTTTCCTAATATTAAAATCATTTTTAACAACCTAAAATTAGTAACTATAAAAATAAAAAAGTAACTTACTTTGAGTGCCTACTTTGTTAAAGGATACGCTTACCTGGGGTACAGGAATACACAAAATTTTGGAAATATTATTTACAGTCAAGTAATTTATGCGAGTCCTTTTTTTCCTTTGCCAATCAGCCTTGGGCAGGATGGCCTAAAAGCAATCGGATCAATATATTTTACTTTCGAGTATGGACCCATTCGAATTCACCTCTTGCAGATTTCCTATGACAAGGATATTTTTCGTGTGCAGTGTATCCTCTCTGGTAGCGTAGTGGAGTTCCGGCTCGCCACCCCGCGATCCGGGTTCGATTCCCAGAGCCGGAGAGACACTTTTAGGTAGTAGTTATTTAAAAAAACGTCCGTGGTGGCACTACCGCGTTGTCTAAAAGGTGCTGTAAAATGCAACATATGCATGTTTCAGTGCTTGGACAACATTGACGGAACAACTGGAAAGAATTGGGTTAAACACCGGACAACCCAGCACTCACGGTACTTTGGTACTTAGTTTTATATATGTATATATAATCTGTAGGATATAATATACATATATAATAATCCTTCGATATAAAAAAATCCCCAAAAAAGAATCTAGGATCTTCCTTTTAATTATAGACCCATTTTTTTTGTTATGACTGCAGGATAGTGACAAAATTCATAAATCTTTAAGGTAAGGCATATTTAGAAAAAAAAAAATTATCCTTAATGGATAGATTTAAAGTGGATTTTCTTTATTTGGACTGAGCTTTTTACTCAAAAACGGTTGACACTGACCGAAACGTTGCATACCAATTAACAAATAAAGACAATGGTCCAAGATTTTAGTAGTATTAAAACCATAACATTGTTAAACATCTTTAAGGAAACTTTTAATAGAATATTTATTGTAAAAAATCGAAAAATAACAAAATGATTTGTTATTTTTCGATTGTTAAAAGTATTTGCTTAGTTAAGAAACAAATAAATATAAGCCAGTATTAGGAAAAAGGAAATATTAAGTATTCTAAAGAAAAAATTTATGCGTCTACTCTGATGGATAACAGTTTAACATAGTAAGATGTTTATATAATTTAACAACCTGATGCATTGGACATATGGCAAGTTGCCTCTGGTTTTGATGATCATATAGTAGCTTTTAATTATTGGTATTATCTTATTTTTTTATAGTTTCTAAATGCTATAGAATAAGAAAAGTTGCGTCAAAATGTAAAGAGAATCTTTAACAACTTAAAAATCAGTAACTAAATAAATGAAAAATATAACTTACTTTGATTACCTACTTTGTTTAAGGATACGCTAACCTAGGGTACAAGGTTACAAAGTTGTGGTAAGTAAAAATAGTATGGATTATATATAATATAAGATAAGATCAAAACATGTAACAAACAAACAATAAGTAGTACCTTTTCTTATCTTAATGACAGTCTACAAAGGCTTATATAATGGAGCCGAAGTATTAGGTACGCTTTGTGCTGAGTTTTTAGATGTTTAACCCATCTTATTACCCAGTTGCGTCAACGGTGTCTAAGCACCGAAACATGCAGATATTGCATTTTACGGCACCATTTAGACAACGCGGTTGGGCCGCCATGGACGTTATATAAATTAATAACTACTACCTCTGGTCTACGTCAGTCTAACGTCTGGGTAATGCTATCCATGCGGAATCCACAGTTTAATGTGGATCCCGAACCACAATCAAGGACAACGGTGTTTTCTATTGGTCACCCATCCACTAACCAGAACTAATCATCCCGACCTCGCTTAACTTCGCTGATTTCACTGGAAGCGGTGTTTCGAGTCGGCAAACCTCCGGATTTTTTCGATATTTATGTTTTGATCTATTCTTGAATTAGGCAATTATTGTTCTATTATTACAAATTTTATTTGCGTCAAAATCCTGGTCGAAATACCTTGGCAGGAACAAGAGGAGGCGAGGGACAAAAATCTCTCGTCTTTCGACTAGAGACGAGAGACTCTCGAAAGACTATCGGCGGCATCACTAAATGTAATTCAATAAAAAGAATGAAAATTACTTACCAACTACGTATTCCTTTTTTAAATCTCTCATCTTCGACTTACCTGAAACAGAAATAATCATACTTTAATGAATATACACAGAAAAGAAAGTTTATGTTCAATTAATATATTATGTTTTCAATTTTAGATAATAAAAAGACTTGAAACATAAAAATTAAAGTGTTAATTTAAATTATTGCATAATTTAAATAATATTTTAAGGAAAAAAAGACAGAAAGCAAAGGTTATATATTTTAAATTTACTTCTTGAAATCATTTTACTTATTACCAATGTTTTACTCTGCCAAACAACTTAATTTAATAGCTATATTTCTTACGTAATAAACTAGGCTCAACAAATGGTTTAGACAAATGGTTAAAATTATGTGATAAGCATTTCTTTCCGCTATTAAAATAAATTTTGGGTACAGTGTAAATTGTAATTTTTGTGTAAATTTTAGCTTGTTTATTAGTTTTAATAAGCAAACTATTCTATAATAATATTTACAACAATACTAAAAACATTGTAATAAACTATACGAGATTAAGTAAATGTGATGGCACGTTCTAGAGTTCTTTTTTAGAAACAAATGTTTAGTACACTTTTGTATCTCGGTTGTAGGTAAAAATATTAAAAAATGAAAACCTGCAAAATTTATGTCAATTTTTATGTAGAATTTAGTAGCTTACCTAATTATTTTATATTAATTACGCTTTTTAAAATATAACTTTTTTAAATGGAGCTCCTTGTATAATATTTAAGTATTTGTTTCCTAATAAAATTACCAATCTACATACAAATAAGATTTTAATTAAGAAACTTATACAAATTTATAAACGTTCAGAAATGTTGCATTGTACAGAATATTTTACAGTGTACGACTCGTATTAGAAGAGACAGGGGTTGCGGTGTGCCCAATACCATGCTTCTTTTTTACGAAACCAAAGATGAGATAAACAAAAGTTTCATGGCCCTTTTAGTTTTAGAGATATAGATATAATGTCATTACCCTTAAAGAAAATGTCATAAACAACACACTTATTACATTTTTATTTTTTAATTTAATTTTTTCCCAGTTTTTCGTAAAATACCCAGAGATTAATATTATTTTTTAAATTAAATTAGGATTTAAGAATAAGTCTTTAAACTAAGTAAGAAACATCAATAAAATGGACAAATTAAATACAAATTATTATATATTTTATAAATTTAAAATTAAAAACAAAACTATTAAAGACATTGCCCAAGCTGTTCGCCGTTATCTTGTAATTTTGATTTTGGTAACCAATAAAAGTAAGTAATATAAAAATATATATATATATATATATATATATATATATATATATATATATATATATATATATATATAAAATAGAAAAAAAAATAGAAATAAATAAATAAATGTAGTTTAGGGAAAATAAGCAATTAATTTATTTTACAAAAATCATAAACCAAACCACGTATTACTGGAATCTGTCAACTCTGCGATCCATTAAGAGCTGGCCACCCTGTATACGTGCAGTTAAAATAAATTAATTCTAAAGATGTTTCTTTCCACCCTAAATGGCAATTTGGACCACTAACCCTAAGGGATTCCGCGAGCCCATGGGCATAAAGTCTCGGGGCATCCCTCACAATTTAAACTATATAACAGTGGCTTAACCCCGAAAAACCTTAAAGTTAAATTGAGCTAAATTTGAATAAAAATGGCGGTAATGAAAAGCAAGGAGCCGGAGAACAGGAAGCCTCCTTTCTTCCTTTCTTATCTTGGGTTTTTAATGCCTCTAAAAGACGTTGAGATAAACATAGTTAAGTCCCCTATAATTTGCTTGTTATTTTTTACTATGAAATTTTAAACAAGAAGGACAACAGTAATGGTTGTAATTTAAATTAATGTATGTGTTCTTTAAGAAATTTTTATTTTTAGTCACGTTAAGCTTATCAAGAAGGTAACGATTAAGCGAAAAATGTATTATTTTAAATCTATACAGTGCATTCGTAAAGTAGTGAATAATTTCGTAAAAAAATCTTCATATTAAAGCAGCGTAACTTTTTAACAAAAAAAAACTTATAGATTTAAAAAAAAAAGGGTTAAATGAACAAGTCGAGAAAGAATTTAAATTTTATCATAATTTTATTTGAAGATAGGATGCGTAGCCAAACCAAAATAGTTATAGTGCTTAATGGAATTCATCGTAATAATAATTTCGTAAAGACCATTTTACTAGAGGTTTTACACTGGCAAAACTCTTACCTACACTTACCTGGACAAAACCAATATGATGGTGTCTCAGCGACAAATTTTTAGGTTTAAGAAAAAAACTATTGTCAGTCTAACAGGTCGACTATGTGTTTCTATCTAAAATTTAGCTCGTTTCTTCGTGAAATAGTCTTGTCGAATATCATTCAAGAAAAATATTTTTAGGCACAGTGTTACTCCTATTTTATTCAAATTTGTTGGTTTTATGGCTATTTCGTTGATAACATTTTTTTACAGAACTACTTACCTAACGGCCCGAGGTTTTGTTGTGTCATTCTCGAAATTGCCAAGCAACAAACTTTCATACGATCGAAATATTTTGCCGAAAATTTTATACCAGCCATTTTTAGCCAGATGCAATATTTCGACATTGTTACTATGGTAACCATTAAATTTTCGGAAATTTTTTTATCTACATGGACATGTAGACGCAAAATTAATGAGTGGAAATTTTCCGGCATATGACAGCTATCCTGTAATTAGACAATAATAATATTGAAATAATATTGACAATATTTTTTATTTACTTACTTTATAAATTAAAAATATTACAACAGTTTATTAATTCAAAAACTCACACAGTGCTAGGGAAAGTTCAAATAACGAAAAACGTCAAAACTCGCATCACACACAGACTTCTATTTATTTGTAGATAACGTCCAAATAAATATCTACATAATGTTTTTTTTTTAATATAATTCCGGTACAAAATTTTCTTACCAAATCCCCCACGTGCTTGAATTAATTCCGAGAAATTTGTCTCGTACATAAATTTTTAAAGAAAATTATCCCTCGTCGCTTCGCGACTCGTGATAATTTTTAAAAAATTCATGTACTGAAAAAAATTTCGGCAATAATTCATGCCTTTAAGACTATGAGTAGGTCCGGGTTTAACACCCACGAATTTCTTTTTGTGGAGATACTTGAGAGGTAAACTGTGATGACTACGTTTAATCTATGATTTAATGGGATAGAAATTCTATTCGATGACTAGCATCTACTTCAAATGACCGGTATAAACCGTTTTACCGGTCATTTTTGTTTTATTTATATATATATATATATATATATATATATATATATATATATATATATATATATATATATATATATATATATATATATATATATATATATATATATATATATATATATATATATATATATATATATATATATATATATATATATATATGTATCTATATATAAATTTCCTTTTTTTTCTTGGGAATGGGGTTTAAAAACAAATGGTGGAAGTTTATTCAAGTTCCGCACATTTTTATTGTCTTTTTCAAGCGTGTATTTTAAAAAAAAAATTAAAATAAAAAAGGAATTAAAAAAAGAACATCACACAATATTTTTTCAGTATTAAAAAATTAGTGTAAAACATGAAACAATTTCAATTTTAAAATCAACATTTAAAATTTTTAACTTAACAAAAAAAGGGGGTACATAAAAAAAATTAATTTAAACAGGATGCCTTTTTTGGAGTTCTGATTCATTTTTATAACAAAAAGAATTTGAATATATGTCTGTTTGATTTATTTTTTATTTTATTGATATTTTTAAAAAAAGGGAACCCCCAAAAGAGATAAAGGCTTGCTATTTGCATTTTTGTTTTTCGATATGCTGTGTGGGGGGAACTGGTTGTTTGTTTTAAAATATTGTTTATACGGGGGAAAATTTTTAATATTTGAATATTTTTCAATATATTGCAACAATTATAATTTAAAAAAAATGCATTCATTGTACCAGAACGCATTTTTCAAAAAATGGCAAAAACCATATCAAATATTTTTTTTTGGGGGAAGCTTTCTGAACACAATGCACAAAACCGCATCTCGATATCTGCTGGCTTTATTTTTTTTTGTTTTGGTCGATTTTTGATCAAAACCCCCCCGGGCTAAACTTCTCATCATGAGTCAACCTTCATCCAGCGTCCACAGTTTAAGCTATTTTGGCGCGTATGTCCTAGTTTAAATTGATCTCACTCTGTTTTGGGGGGTTTAAAAATTTTTTTTCTTTGTCTTACTTGCAAAACGTCCATGTTGGGTTTTTTGAACTTTCCACACCTTTTTTTTTTAAATATATATATATATATATATATATATATATATATATATATATATAATATAAAAAATATATATATATATATATATATATATATATATATATATATATATATATATATATATATATTAAAAAGAAAATAGATTTCTTTAATTTTGAATTTGGCGCGCTTCTTGCGGATTATTATAAATGTAAAAATGATTAGTTTAAAGGGGCTTCGACGTTAGAATTATTAAAAATATTGTATTGGGAAAAAGGGGCCCTAAAGTAAACTTTCAATGAGATTTTTTTTTGTAAAGAAACGATTAGAATTAGGAAAAATAAACTTTGAATGTCGTTTTTTTTTTTTCAGGGGGGTTTTTTAAAATAGTTTTCCCCAAAAAAGATGTTTTCTTTGATAAGAAACTAATAAAATAAATCTTTGTTTTCAAAAAAACATTAGTTTATTTCCCTCCCAAAAAACCCCCAAAAAAAGTCTTTTTTTTTATATATATATATATATATATATATATATATATATATATATATATATATATATATATATATATATATATATATATATATATATATATATATATATATATAAAAAAATGTGCCGAAAATCGTTTAATACATTTTTACTTGATAAAAATATAATTTTTTTCGTTATGGCTTTTTTTGTACCTTCAAAAATTGTAGCTTTACCGCACCCAGTATTTATTTATTATTTTTGTTTGGCATCATCTTTCTGCAGGGTTTTCGTTATAAAAAGAAAGTTAGTTCTTATTAACTTAGTCTGAAAAGTCGCCGCTTTTGAGTAATGACCCGTTAAAGGGTTAGTTCCGATATATGGTTAGCTACAATTTACGAAAAAATGTGGCATAAACAGGTTTTTGTAATAAAGCACCTACTAGTCTTAAAAAATAACTCTTTTTTAGCAGTATATTAATTAATTTTTTATATTAATAAATTCTAAATAAAATTTAATATAAACCTGCAAATTTTATTTTTATTTAGCAGCAATAAATTAAAAACCGTATTTGTTACCAAGCCTTAAACGGATTGTAACTTGAAAACGGGGCATTTTCGAAGTCATGATGATAAAAAAACCTTTTTTTTCTATTTAAATAAAACAAAAACTCTGCCAAAAGGTTAACGTTTACTTCTAAAACACCTTGTATTTTATCAAAATCCCTGGTTAATAGAACGTAAGATCTCAAGAGAAACGAGATATTTTTAAAGAAAGATGCGTTTTTCCGTCTCGTCTCCTTGAGACGACAGGGGGAGAGAGGAACCCGGCGATATTACTAGGGAAAATGTTTGAAAAATTTTCATAAGCTAAATGACAGTTCGAAAAAAAAAAAAAAAAAATTTTAAAGCAACTTAAAATAACTCAGATTTTATTACTAAGTAGGTTAAATTATTTTAATTTAATAAAAGCTTTAAAAAAAAGATTACGAGAAGCTTAAAATATATACAGATAAATTTGGATTTACAAAAACAAACAACACAATGGTCCGTATATTTTAAACCCCCGTTTAATTTATTTTAGATGGTCCGACGCCGATGTTTTAAAAAACCCGGGGAAAAAAAAACTAACCAATTAATAAATCTTAAGTTTCTTTAGAAACCCTTTAATAAAAATTAACCCACATAAAAACACTCCAAAGCCAATTTTACAAATTTATATCTTCCCGAAGAATTTAAAAACATTTATACATTTATAAATAGTCTTTCTTAAGAATTAAATGAAGTTGAAATCTAGGATTAATAGAAGCATCTTTTATCTAATTAAAACATCTCGAAACATCTCGAAAACGATTCTTCCTGTATTTTTTAAAAACTAATGCAATATACAGGGTGATTCACGTTGAGTGTCTTATGGAGAACCAAAAACAAGAACTTTTTGAAATTTGGCACACGGCTATAACAGGTGATTAGCTACATTTTAAAAATATTTTGGCAAGCGCAGAGTTGCCAGATCTGAACGAAACCAATGGCAACATTGTAATTTTAAATAGAACACCCTATTTTTTATTGCTTATTTGAACTCCACACAAAATTCTGAGTAATTTTTGTCAACATCTACCTATACCTATATCTTACCGTGTTTGAGAGCCACCATCACCATGTCAAAAAGTTGTAATAGTTACGTATCTAACCAAGCTGGATACTACAATTTTTTGGAGTTAGACAATGCATGTATTTAAAAGGTCTACATGTTAATATATGAATATATCTTACGGAGTGTCCCAAAAAATTGTATTTTTACCGATATTAATTAATAATTAAAACTTATCTCTTTTTTAATTAAAACATACTATATTTTATCCCATTTTCAAATTGACCAATAATTTACCTACAAAATGTTCATACATGTTTCTATACCTATCTGCCACCGTTTTTTAAATACCAGCGGATTTTAATTTCTTAAGCATTTAATCCTTATTAACTAAACAAAATATATGATTTTTAACCTATATGTTAAGTAGTTGTCGGGACAATTTAAAATAAAAACTCCCTTGGCCTACCTAGGTAAATTATAAATTAAGCCGTTAGTTTATTGTGAATGGTATTTAATAATTCGTTAGTATTAAAAAAACGGTGGCAGATGGGTATATAAACATGTATTGACATTTTGTAGGTAAATTTTTATTCGATTCGAAAATGGGGTAAAATAAAGTATGTTGTATGCATTTTTTTGGGGTACACCTTGTAAGATATATCGCCATCATAGCATGTAGATCTTTTAAATACCTGCATTGTCTAACCCAAAAAAAATAAGATATCCAGCTCGTTTAAGCACGTAAATATTAAACTTTTTTGACTTGGTGATATTTCTTTAAAAAATGGTAATTAATTT